>WBNM01031012.1:671-23160 GCA_013399055.1 Ramphastos sulfuratus | reverse complement strand
ACTGTGTGTGATACTGTGTGTAATTAGAAATGTTAAGTTCTACAAATTCTGTATTGTTACTTAATAATTGTATACATTGATTCTGCTTGTAGAAATCCTGTACTAATAATTATTAAATTATTATTAATTCTGTGCTATACTAATCATAACATCTTGTTAAGAAAATAAAGCTTTAATTGCAACTACAACTTCATGCTGTCGTCACTCTGCCAAGGATTCCTAAAAGAACCTGGCCGTCCCCTCTCTTAGGTGATGGAAAGACTACTTTAACTATATACATTTTGGTCCAGACAGGATTCAGTCAAGTGAGAAGTCAATCATGTACTATTTGCATGTAAATTTGATGAGCACTTTGTAACACTCTTCCCTGTCTCTTCTGGTTTCCCTTGGGGCTGCTACTAGTTCCACTCTGTTGCCTTCTTTGTTCATCTGTATTGTATTTTGAATTCTCCACTCCTATTTCTGAGACAGTTACAAAAAATAGCAACCTCCTGCGAGACCTTCCCAGGGTAGAGTCTCAGCTCTCTTCGACCTCCTCTGGGTTGGACCTTTGTATAGGAAAAAAACCCAAAGCAAAACCACAAAAACACACCAACCAAAATAACAACAATCAAAACCAGTGTCTTACACCTTCTCATGCCACGCAGGGAGCCACGAGATCACAGACAGGACCTCTACTTGCCACCTTTTCCAATATCAATGCAAGGTGATCACAGATCACCACTGTGCAACCAGAAGGAGACTGTCCCAGGTCCACGATTCAAGGTTGCCCCCACAGAACTTTTTTTTCAGCAATTCATCCACTGCTATCCCAATGGCATTCCTGCAGAAAGAAAATACTGTTACTTAACTCCAGGGAGATGGCCATTGAACCTTATTCTTACTTGGCTGAGAAACAACACAGACAACCTTTTGCTCATGACATGCAACCACAGTTTCACAGTGCCTTGGTTCTACATTCTTCCAGTAACCTTCAAGCAATCATGAAACTCACTTCTTGAAACCCTGATGATGCTACTCATGGCTTGAAAAGACAGCTGTACACTAAGGCCAAAACTACTTGTTTGTTTTTTCCCCACAATAGTTTTATAACAGTACTTGAAATGAAAATTG
The DNA here is from genome assembly GCA_013399055.1 of Ramphastos sulfuratus. Lineage (NCBI taxonomy): Eukaryota > Metazoa > Chordata > Aves > Piciformes > Ramphastidae > Ramphastos > Ramphastos sulfuratus. Next base: position 22,047 of record WBNM01031012.1, on the reverse strand, counting down.
TCAGAACAACCATAGTCGTTTATTGTAAATCTAGGTAACATTCCACATAAGCATTTCACACACACAGCTAGAGCTAATCCCTAGCGTGAACCAGATGCAACTCCATATTCTTACAAAAGGGTAGGAAAAAAAAACTTAAAATATTTTATTTACTGGGATAATAGACTAAAAATCTGTTCTATGTTTTTCCCTAGGAAGCTGACTGTCACAGGCATCACAGGCATTTCAGCAGAGTTTTTTCTGATCACTGTAGACCAGGCTTTTCCTTTACAACAAGAGTATAAATCACTGGAGTGCAGACACAGCCCGTTACTAGAACAGTCATCATTAGTATTGTTATAGCAGTTCCGCTTGCATGCACCTCCTGCTGTGCAGCACATAATGCTTTCAGGAAGTACACTGCACTGTCTGGCAATGAACATGTAACTGGATGAATTAGAAATCCAGTCACTTGGAACTTTAAAGATCAAAGATGTTGTTAGGAGTTAGTCCTAGGAATGACGTCTGAATAGATCTTTCTGTTGAGGGTGATCTGTCACCAGAGTAAGCTAGTAACTCTTCAGGCACACAAGACTGTAATGCATGTCCATCTGTCTTCAGCAGAGGAGCAGTGATGAAGACAGCCATACATGCAGAAATCAGAAGGGAAGGTTGCGGAGCCCAGCAGCAAGGGAGATGTAAACTGGGCACAGCAACAAGGTGGATTACAGCTTTATGACTGCACTGAGCAGCTCATCCTTTCCCTGCAAGAAGAAATCTAAGCAAATCCTTGAGGAATTAAAAGAAATAGAAATAAAAAAATCCTGACCTGCATTGTGAGGAATACAATTTTGATTTATCATCTAAGCCAACTGCGTGTGCTTTTTTTAGCACTGAAATCAAAACATGGCAAATTCTACCACACGACAACCTTACCTTTTCATGGACCACAATTTTTTGCTGCACATCAGCATTTCTATTTCATAAGCAGAAAAATAAAGCTTACAGGACAGTACCATTCACACACAAGTTCCAGTATATTGATGGCTCTCAAGTATTTCAGCGCACCCACTGGATTGACTTGACATTTCTGTATTACTGCCAGTAAGAGGACACCCGATGATGTGCAATCTGCAGGCAAACTCGATGTGCCAGCACTTGGCCTGGCACAGCTGAAAAATAGGCAAGCTCCAGCTAAATCTGAAAAATCCCTGCACCCTGCATTTGAAGCCATTAGGCTACATACAGATTATGTCAAATATTGTAACCTAAGGGACTCAAAAGAGAGTTGCTTCTCAAAATGCATCAACGAAACTTGTTTCGCTTTGCATCTTTGGTACATCTACTGGAATTTAACTTAGTGCCTGCTGACACTGTTTGTCAAATACACAGTATTTCCTGATGAAACCAGACAGCTACCAAGATGGGACATAATCAAAAATTTTTAAAAATATAATCCAGGTTTTGAAACGTTGCACTTAATTTTCAATGTGCAATTAAAATAGGACAGTGCTAAAAATGTGAAGAACAAACACAACAGGAGGGTTTAGTCTACAAATGTGAGAGGCTGACATGCCAAAGCAGAACGACAATCCATCTACTCTACAGTTCCTGACAGAGGTCAGCCTTTACACCAGTGTATACGTGCACAAGGTCACATCTAAGCAAGTCTGAATTTTGTAAGCTGCTGGAAGAAGATGACTCAGTGAATCCTGAGACCTGTAGGCTACTCCAGTTTCTACAAACAGTAAAAAAACACACACATAAAAATATATCTTAAAGATCACCACCGGGAAGGAATTACTGGAGCATGAAATGCTGCAGATGCACGTAGAGATTGTTTATCCAAACACTGCCCTGAACATAAGCTAAAGGCAAACCTCAGCTGCAAGAGCTGGCTGTGCTGGTTTCATGCTGTTTAGGAGCTTCTCTAAACCAGGAAGAACTGCACCATCTCCTGATGCCTAACACTAAGTGGTGCAAAGCAGCCAGAGGGAGATAAATTAATTTTTGTATTAACTGCTGCTTTTGACATCAGCTGTCCCAGGGGCAAAAACTTGTAACAGACGCCTCACATCAATAAGCCTGACATGGAACTGTTCAAATTTTTCACTTAGGTTTAGGTATAAATCGTACAAAACACACATTTATATTACCTTTACAGGATCAGGAGCTTCATGGCAGTAGTTGCCTCTCACCCTGTGTTTACATCAGACTCGTGCCTAGTGGGAGCAGATGAATCCCCCCAACTATAACCAACTGAAATGTGAGTTAACCAGGACATACAGGTGACATCAGTATCAGAAATCAGTACAAATGCAGAAGTCCTTAAAATGTAGTTGAACATAATAAACATTCTAAAAATGGTTCCTACCGACTCAAGTCTGCTATGTATCACAGCCATGTTGCTGCTCGTGTAAGTGGCTCTAATGAGGCATTACCACTTTCAACTGCTGCTAGTCCTTCAGAGGTAACACTGAAAAGACAAGGAATATCCCAATCACCACAAGCATTACCAACACCGTTCTACTCTGACTGCCAGTTACACTCAACAGTTGTGTAATGCCACAGATACCTGTGTCAAACACTAATGTCACAGACCTAGCATAGATTTTTGCCTGCACAACAATCTTCACATTATCTCTGTTCTGCACAGTCACGAGTTAAAAGTGCATGCTAGAAGCCGAACTGTATCTTGGTTAGGTCCTCAGAGGTGGCAGCAGTCTTACTTATGCATAGTTATTAGGAATTCATTTCAAAACAGCAGCCAACTAAAACTTGCTGCCGAGAGAATATTTGACCCTCAAGCCACACTGAGATACCTCTGCAACTGCCCAGCTTGGTTGCTGGAAGTAACAGGAAAGCATAGCAGTACTAGTCACAATTCATGGAGCTGTATTTTAAACTCAGAGTTCCTCCTGTTACAGGAGGTACTTCAAAGACCTTCAAATCCTGCTTAATCTTACCAGTGATAATAAGCAGGTATAAACACTTGACAAGTTATTGTTGGTTATGAAGCAGGAGACTGCTTAGATGTATATGGCTGAAATTTCTGAGATTCTAGCAAAAATGCACTATACATTAACTCAGGTGCAGCTCCATAGAGAGCAGAGATCTCCAACCAGAGGTTAAGATCTGTTCAACTCCAGGTGTTTCCTAAGAACTGGGAGAGTAGGGCACAACTCACATCTACATTTTTCCAGTACTTAAAAAAAGGCCCAACAAACAAACAAAAAGCCTAAAGCCAACCCCAAAATACTAAAACACTATTCAGCAGAAAGGCAGAATAAGGATTTCAAATGCAGCAGGTCCCTCCACCATTATCTACATGGTGGACTATGTGGTAGACCACACTGAACCCCTGTCTTTGTGAGAAAGCATTGCAATTGTTTGCTATTGGTTAGCAAAAGCATTGTGTTGTGTGATTAAACCACCAGCTCAGGTTGTGAACAGAAGTTAACAATGTAGAACTCTGCTATCCACCTACATAACAGACAATATGCTACAGAAATAATTAATGCTTATACCATTACAGCACTAATTAACTCATTATTTGTTTGGATTAATTAGTAATGCAAAAGCTGGGCTGTAATTTTTCTGTAAAAGTATTACTAATCCCTACACCAAGCGTTATTAGAACAGCCTTCTCATTCACAGGATACCCTCGCTACACTGCAAAGGCAGCACACAAATTGCATCTGTTAAATCTATTTCTTACCAACCCCCCCCCCCCCCCCCCCAAATTATAGCCAGACAGTGCAGTAACAGTATTACATAGGTTGTCTTCCTTCTGTTCAGTAACATTATTCTCTAATGACAAGCCATGCATGAAGACAGAATATTAACAGGCCAATGAGTCTTCCATGATGAGACTGCAAGCAGTTTACAATACCAAGAAACTACAGCCTAACACTGATTACAATACACAGAAATAGTTCTACTCCTGCTTCTAAGAACTTCTAGATTTATATACTTTTTATCCATCTTTGAAGTTACCCAGTTCAACTCACAGTCGAACTAATCGTGATAGTGCCTTGTGCTATAGACTGTTCAACTTAGCTACATAAACTTTGCTCAGCTGCACTGCTACCTCCTTTCCTCTAAAAAAGGTGGTGTTCCAGAGTCCAACCTCCATTACAGATTAGGTTCTTTGAACTATCACACCCAGTGCAAAACACCTTTGGCAACTAGCATGAACTGCTGGATGTATCTGAAAAGGAATGAGTAAGAGAAAGTAAGTAAGAAAAAACAGGGGCAGTGTTGTATTTATGCAAGCCTAAATCACACTGACTACTTGTATGCGAAAAAACCTGTCTTAAAAAAAATCTCCTTTTACATACACCGCCATCTTCCCGGTCATTTGGAGTTGTAATCCAGTCACTTTCAACACAGACTTCCCTGTAGGCTTTCCTATCTGTGCTGAATATTAACTTTATAGTTTCCTAACTTGTTTGACTTGTTTTGAATTCATTCTCCTAAACAGGATGATCAGCCAGAGTCCATGTTCTGGCTTCTCACTCACTCTTCCCATCTCCCTTGAAAAATAAACTCACATTCTATCACATCTAACCTTGACACACAAGCTTTTTTCCTAGCTACTGTTCTCGTCACAGTTTCTTAATTCTTCCCCTGCCTCTGACAACAAATACGAGCTATTCTCTTCATTCCAAAACGTCCTTTCTTAACTCTATCTGTACCATACTGTGTTCTTTGGGAAGTGAAACGTCTAAATGATGTCCCAACCACAAAATGCGTTGTTAGCACAAAATTTCCCAGAAGCCAGTAGAAACTACATTAACTTCTCCCACCTCCCCAGCAAACTGACATAGTAAGATAACAAGTATTAATTTGGTATTTGAGATATTGAGCTGTGAAGACTTTAAATGAACTCAAGCGGTCCTTCTCAGTCACATATATTAAACATGCATTACTAATTATGTTAATTTCTCACTGGGAATATTTCCTAAGATACTTCAAGATCATATGACTTAAATAAACCTGTCTTATAGAGCTTTAAAAACAGTTACTTTAAAATAATAATAGAGAGCTTTTAACTTTTATATATGCATCACCCTAGCTTAGTAAAAATACATAACTTCACCATTTTCCAAAATGCTTTTTATTAGAAAATAGTAATTTAAACCAGAGCAAAGTCCTTGAAGCATGACATTGACAATTATGAAGATATTTCTAAAAAACTGTGGCAAAACTAATGGAAAAAAAAAAACAGCATTACTAGTACTCACTACTACATTGGAGTTAAGCTGTTACAAAGCTTAATGTGATGGAGTAACATTCCCTTAGCTTTTTTTTAAAAAACAAAAAGCTCAAACAAACCTTAGAAATGCAGGCATCTGTTTTCATTTCTCTGTTGTCCAAGATATCTGAAATGGAGATACAAAGCCATTTTCCTTGAGGAAGACTACAGATGTGAATCCATAATGGTGTGATTACAATATGGTTAGATAGAAATTCAAGCTAATGAGAAACATCAACACTCCTGTTTTCAGTATCCAGTAGTTAATGGCAGACAAGGAAGACCATAACCAAACTCTCGCTAAGAGAAAATAATCACAACTTTGAGTCAAGGACCAAGCATTTAAGTGTCAGATGTCAAGATTGCTATAAACTTGCAATAAAACCACTTCCTCTTAAGATTCTGCTATGGTAAAAAGCACATTTTGATTACATCTTGATTCTCAAGTCTGGGGATGCAAAGATATGCCAGTATTTCCTGACTGGGAGTGTACATACCGCAGATTTCCAGGGACATGTCACATGGCAGTTCACCATCAGATTAACATTATTTTGCATTTCAAAAGATAACTGTTTTAGGAAGTATCTGATATTTCAAGCACTAAGCATGTCTTCTAGAAGGGAAAAGGTTAACACTGTACAGATCACCTAAACAAGAGTGTACACCACTTCATGAGACAGAAACCAGTATGAAACACTTTACAAGAGCTACAGTGGCATAAAGGACATCTTTCTCATAGTATCTGAATCACAGAATGGGAAATGCATTTATTGATTTCTCACAAAACATCCAGCACATTTGACTTGACAGGTCATGGGAAGTGTGGCAAAGTCTGTAAAATTTGGTTTACAAGTCTGTAAAATTTGGTTATTTACCTTTTAAAGTCACCATTGTAATTTCAAAACTCAGATTTGCAGTTTCCCATCTTACTACCACAATTCAATGAATGCACATTTAAAATTAGCGCTAAGTGTAATGTACTGATGAAGTACTTGCAAACTGAGACAAGTAACCTTAAATTGTTACTCTTTAGTTCTTGCATGACTTCAGCCATGTCATGTTTTCATCATACTGCTGTCTTACCTCAAACCATGGAAGTTGCAAGGCTTGAACCAGTTCTTCCACTGTTTCCCAACAGCAATGACTTACACCACAAACAACACACTTGGCAGGTCAGACATTGCCCCACCTTTTCCCAGGCACAAAGAGAACTTTACCACGATACCAAGTTTACCCTGAATTTTATCATGCATGGATCAGGACAAACTTCCACTTCAAGAAGTATTTGTTCTAAAGACAACTTCAGAAGGCTGATAGTGGAGTGCTCTTCTATTCTAGCTTAGCTTCCGTTATAGAAGCAATCTATCACTAACATCAAAGACTCACAAACATGAAGTTCAGCCACCACCCGTGGAAGCTCCCAGATTAGACTGGAATTTAAGTTTTCCTTGTGCCTAAAAAGAACTGAGTGCTCTTTTTCCTCTGGAACACACAAAAGCAATAATAATATATATGCCTGAAACATCCAAATAATTATTTGTTAATAGATTTGAAGATGATAAATTCAGACTTAATTAAAAGCCATTATGAATTCAAAGAAGGTTTTTTACCCTTCCTATATTTCTTCCCCCACATAATTGACATTTTCAGGTAAGTAAAATTAAAATACCAGCAAAGTATTATTGAAGTCATTAAATCAGTTACACCCTGGAAATACACATTAAACACTTCTGCAGATAAAGTAATATTATTACCTAGTTCTCCCAAGATGCCAAAAGTTTGGCATTGCTCAAGGCCAAGTAAAATTCTCTCTCAGATTGCCCATTTTACATTAAAAAACAAACAGTAATTGTTTCTAGAGTACAGATCTATTTTTTAAATTCACTAGCTTACAAACTTAAGAGCATATGTAGTCCTGATCTGCAAACAATGGGAATCACCAATTAAGTACAAAATGCTACATTATTCATGGAATAAAAATTCTAGGAGAGTTTTTTTAAACACAAAAGGAGGACACTCTGCAGGAATGCAAGTATTTCAGAATTATTAGTATTTCTGGTTATTTTTTATCTGCTTTCTGACAAAAAGCCACACCAGAAAGTTTATCTTACATATTTATTGTATGCCAAAGTTCATTAAAGATGGGGGTTTGCTTGTATACTAGTTACTGGAAAAATGTGCCTAGGCAGAGATTTGCACAATCTGAGTTATTTCAAAGCATAGGTTTGTTCTATCAGGTCACAAAAATAGTATTGTGTACAAGCAGTAATTGACAAGCTGCAGCTCCAAGGAGTTTCCAAATATCACAGATCTTGAGATCTCATAAGGAAATAAGAATAAAATCAAAGCAGTCACAATAGAAAATAGCAGCTCCAAGTAGCTTTTTCAAGTTTAAACTTTATTCTGAAAGTGACACTTAGTTCAGTTTGCCTCATTCTTTGAAGCTTCATCAAAGTTTTCAACCAGATCTAGAAAAAGAAGAATGTTGAAATTAAAGTTTAACACATTTCCACTTTGCATATTTTTGCTTTTGTTTTTTCAAAGTTCTACTTCCTATCAAATGTTTACAATACAAAATAACTTAGTTTGTAAAATACAGACCAAATAACTTTTAAAGAGCCTCGCAGTTCATTCTCCTTGCTCAACCAAGTCAGCTTTAGACAGCTCATTATAAAATACAATTCTGTGAGAACTTAACTTCACCATACCCACAATTGGGCAAAATACTGAGAAGGTAATTTCTTCCCACCCTTCTCACTGATACCAAATAATTATCTTAGCCACAGTTATTAGTTCTACATAGAACAAAAACGTTAGCTCAAACCAGTAAGTCTATCGTGGTGTCTGAAAACAATGAAATCATCTGCCCTCAAAAATTTTGTGACAGCAAATGACTAGCCAATACCCTTACCATCCCTGTCCCAATCATGCTGCATGTTAACTCTCAGCAAAATGCACTTTCTTTTCCTCCACTGCATGCATTTTCTTACCTGGAACTTCATCATCATCATCTTCACCAGTAGCAAGTGGTGCTTTTCCATCCACAGCTGCAAGAGGCAAACAGTTCAAAAGCACCAGTCAAGTTCACCATAAACATCTTTATTAGCTGCTTTGTGCTTTTTGAAAGCATTATCAAGGATTCTGAGCTAAACTGCTATGCTTTATCCAGTTCCTCTGCTAAGCAAAAAGCCCAACCCAGAAAGCTCACACTCCCTTTGTTTACTGACAATGCTCAAACAGTCCAGTGAGAATATGCATGCTAAACCAGCTTACTAGTCATCAACTTGTGTGCAGGTGCACAGAGCGCCTTGCACATTAATAACATTCAGTTGCAAGTACAGAGACTGGTTTTACCAATTTGTTGATTGACTACTTTGGATTTCTCAGGGGTTGAGTATTTTACATCATCAAGTTTTAAGGAAAAGAAAGAATGTTATGATCCCAGGCCTTCAAGGAAAATATACTGTTCCGTGGAAAATTCATAGAATACAGAACTGGATGCACACTTTTACACTTAGGTAGTTGAACTAACCGTGTGTTCTAGTCTAATCTCTGCTAACTCAGTAACTTCTTAAACATTCCTATTGTATCAGTCAGAGTGAGTGAGACTTAACCATGTCCACTGTAGCAAACCAACGATCACCTGATGAACTGCAGCAGNTCCGGACCCACTCCAACACTTCCATAGCCTTCCTGTGCTGGGGGCTCCAGAACTGCACACAGTACTCCAGATGGGGTCTGACAAGAGCAATATGTATCTCAGGTCCCTAAGTGTCTGTGCTACTACTTTTATTTACTGCTATTTTTAGTCATACTAACAACCATCTTACACTGTCACCTGTGTTTTATACTTGAACCGCAAGGGATTAATTAGAAAAACACAAGGAAAGAGATGGGATCATACTAGACTCATACACTGACTGACTGAGAATCAAAACTGATGAAGGCACAAACTTTGCTCTAAAAAAAGCTTGAGAGAAGATCACTGCTAGCCCCTCTTTGTTTTTTAACAGCAGAAAGCTGTTAAAGTTCATTATTAGAGCACATTATTAGTGTCAAATGCATTTTAGAAGTAAACCATGTTACTTTGTCCTAAACTGCTTCCATTTTCTCTAATCCTCAAGACCAGACTGTTTACTTTAGCACCTGAAATTGCAATCATCACAGACACTTCACTCCCCAATGTCAGGCTTACAAATATAGCAGACAATGCTGAATGGAAAGTTTTATGCAACTACTCTGGCATCCACCCAAAGTGGAAAGGAACAGCTATTTATTATGTCATACAAAGCTAACACTTTCAACAAGCTACCCTAACAGTAAAACTGCATGATTTATCTATCTTATCCAGAATATATTCACCATAGAAAAGAGATCTTCAGGGATCATTTGAAATCCCCCTTTTTTAATTTCCCCCCCCTCCCTTTCTTTCTTTTTTTCCCCCTCTCAAGCCATACTACTACCATAGGAAAGCCAATAGGTGCCACTAGGAAGGACCTGAGTTCCATGGGCAAAAAAGCCATTTACTCCACCTCCTGAAGACTACTTTATCAAGATTTTTTTCAGTGATAAGTTGACTAGAGGGAAGTATCACCAACTTCAGGAATGGAAATAAAGAATGTCTTGTTGGTAGCAAAGCACAGGAAGCAAAAAAGAAAAAACAAACACTGAAGTTCAGAACTGCTGAAAACTGGATAGAATTATATGTTTCTCCCACAGTCTCTGTATCTAGGATATTCTATACATTGGAAGGAACGGGCTTACGATTTTTCAGAGAAGCAGGAAGATTATACATGAAGGACATGAGGAGTGTTCCCACTGTCAAACACCCTGTTATTCACTCCTAGTTCTGCCCCCCTCCCGTAGTGGCAGCACCTTTTCCAAATACCACGTTTCTCCTCTACTTTTCCCACAGAGTTTTTGGAAAAATAACCATTCATATTCTTCTACTAACTTAAAGATGGAAGATTCTGTATATAGCTTAACATTCATGCCTGTCCTACTCACTACACTGTCCTATAAAAACTGAAATTAATATACTCCCTTACAAATACTGTGCAATTCCCTCCTTGCCATCAAAAAGCCCATGCAGAGAAACAGCTTCATCATACCTGAAGCATTAAATTCAGCTGCAAGGTGGCTGTCCTCAAAATTCCTTTCTCTATTATTCATTTTTTCCATTCAAAGTATCCAAACAAATTTAAACAGTTTCTTTTTTAAAAAACCTAACTCTTCCAGAGTAAGTACTCTACTTAGCTTTAATGACAAGCTATGTCAAAATATGGCAGCCACACTAAGAAGTAACTACCACACAATCAAGTCTGGCTTCAGCTTTCCAGTCTTACACCAGCTGCAATAAATGGTAACAGGTGCCTCTGCTTCATTTGGTAATACTCATCACTGTATCTGAGCTATAAATAAGATCTAAGAGTTCAAATTATTTATAAGCATTTTATAATATGCTTGCAGACAGCACAAGTGCACTGAATTTCACTGCTGCTATACAAATAACCCTGATGTCTGCTGCCAGCATGAAAAACACTCACGTTTCAACTTACGTTGCTTGGGAAGGGCTTCTGCCAGTCTCCTCAGGCTAGTCAAACTGTCAGCTCCGAGCTGGTTTAAGATGCTAGGAAGCATTTCTGTCAGCTGCTTTGTCTCAGCATGACCAGTGATAGTGAAAGTGTTAGCAGCCAGAGATGCTTGAACTTTAGGGTTATTGAAGTGAATGACTGTCCCTTGGTTAGTAAACATGTTCACCTGCAAGGGAAAATAAAAAAAAAACAAACCACTACCTGAAATAGCTTACACAGATTTTTCAATTTAACAGATAACTAAAGTTCTTAAACTTCAGTAAAGGCCTACTCACATACTCATAATTTACAGACAAGTATAGTATGTTACATACCAGGAAAATTATTTTGATACATTTTCTATTTCTATATAGAAAATTATTTTTTCTTTCGAAGCAATTACCTCTTCAATTCCAGAAATATTGTTGACTCCCAGTTTCTTCAATGAAAACTGAAGCTTCTTGTCATCTGCTGTAGCTGTTCTGTGGACAACCTTCTTCTTCCTGCGGGCGGTACCCTTAAAAAAAAAAAAACACCCACACACAAATTAACACTGCAGTAGGTCTTCACAAACAGTAATCCTGAGGGCTGTATAACTACTCTACGGCCATCTACAAATCACTGTATTTTTGTGTTACAGTGCACACAACCTCACCCCTCCAGCTGCGCTGTAGTCATCTTCCCTTTGCTATAAGGGAAGCTTTACATGTTTGAGAAGTAGCATGGCTCAGGAAGCACTGCAATAGAGAATATTTATTCCACAACTCTTAAAGAGATTCTGGACCATCTCAGAAAATAAAATACACAAATTTACCCTTGTCTGATATTGTAGGCATAAAATTGAAGATTAAGTAGTTTTTTCTGAACTTTAAGTATTTTTATATTGTCTTCATTAAATTGCAGCCAGAGTTTGCTAACAGTCAGAAGTCAAAGTCATAGGACACACATACTTAAAAAATTACTATCAGAAAACAAATACTCCTGTTTCTTCATTCCAAAGAGACACTTCCCATCCAGAATTAACTATATGAAGTACACCTATTTTCCAAAAATATTTTATAAATACATTCTAAAATAAAACTTATACATAGTATTCCAGACCACGCGTTTAGAGAGCAAAACATGTAGAGGTTAAGTTCCCGTTACATACTCAGAGCTCTAGATTTCTCCAGGGAAATAACTGACCCATATTATAAGATATTTATACTTACAGAAAAGCATCAAGTATCATTCTGTGCTTCTTTTCACAATTATAAGGCTTCGGTAAAATCTAACACGTGTATACTATTAAAGCTCCTTTTTTACACACTGTAACTATTAAGGACTAAGCTAAATCCTACTCCAATTGCCACGTGTTATCAGTAAGACAATGTGTTGCTGCCTGTGACATGTTATCAGTAAGACAATGTGCTGTGCCTTTGAGTTAACTGACAGAAGTTAACAACATGAATGGACAATTACATCTCTCAAGTAATCCAGTTACGAACAATAAAGAAAGTCAATGACAATTCACTTGAAACTACATGTGAAACCAATACTTGGAAGACTATAGCTCAAAATTTTAGTCATTTGCTAAGAAAGCTCGATATTTCCTCTGCTATTGTCAAGTCAGCACACACAAACAATTTGAAAACTAGTAAAATAATAGAAACAGTTTTATTTTACTACTTTGAATACACAGGAATTGAGTCACAATAAAGCACACTGAATCTTTCTGGACAAACAACTTTTCTCAATACATTTTAAAAATCATGCCTCAGATCAAAGGTTATGCAGGAACATGTATCTCCTTTTTACCCATACTAAACAGGTGTCAAACTTCAGATGAACTGATTTAATTTAAATGAACAGCTGCTGCTTTCATCTCCACAGATTCAAGCTTCTAAAGACTACAGGTTTTTCCTAAACAAATTCTATCTTGATCATGCAAGGACATGCTGTTCACACTGCTCTACCTCTGTAATAAAGCAATGGTACAGCGGGCCACCAAAAGAATACTGCAGACTCCTCTGCCACTCCTCTAAGGAGATTTCAAGTGACAGCTACAGCATTTAGTCTTACTCAACATAAAAATCTCAAATTTCACGTAAAGTAGCCCTTCGCCTAAACATCATATTTAGCTAATTTTTAGGACCTGCAGCCTTGTAGCAAAGGCAGCAAGCAACCTATTATCACAAGAATTAACTCTTCTTCCTTTGCCTCCTCTACACCCATCTCAATTTCCATGGTGACAATGCCATGAGGAATCCCAGTAATAAAGCAAGTAATAAGTTAAAAAATGCGTTCAGGCGTGGAAAGCATTTCATAGGCCAATTTTGAAACTGAATGACAGCACCAACAGCACATTCTAAGGTTTGGTTAACGTCTCTGTAAGATCTGTATTGATTAAAGAGCTGTAATATGACAAATATTAAGTAACATGTGCACAATCATCAATACAGCAGTTCTCCGCTTAATCAGCAACTCATACAAAGAATACACAAAATCACCAAGGTAGTTAATTACTACACTAACCAATCTAAATCTCCAGCTAAATGGAAAAAAAGCAACGCAGGAATGAACATCCCTGGAAGTTCTGCCAATCTGAAGCGCTGCTGAATACTTTGTGTTCTAAAATATTGTATATACACTTTCTCAGGCATTAAAAGAAAGTCTCATTATGGCCTTAAAAATGACACTGTAAATAAAATGTTTGTTACCACTTGTCTCTACTAAACATATTTATTTTCAGATATTAAGTAATCAATCATACAGCTACATATACTCAAATATCACAGAAAAGAAAAATCTTCTCAGCATGTCAGCTTAAACTACAAGACTATTACAAGTATAGAATTTCCAATTTTGTCCTAAAAAGACAGTAAGACAGCCATGGGCATCTTGAAATTTTCTGACAGGAGTCTGGACTATAACTCTCTATTATTTGTTAAGAAAACTACCTCTGACTGACCTCACTTGCTGTAAGGTCTACTCATTTCAAATCCTACATGCTTTCTCAAACAGTACACACAAGAATACAGCAGGGTGCAAGCCTGCTGTAATACTGTTACAAACTCTCAAGAGAAAAAGCCTGAGATTCAGTTACTACTGTTTACACGGAACTGACTCTCGAGATCCCTGCAGCAGCACGGCTTATTCTGAGGCCAGCCAAGTCAACCTGGCAGAACTTAGGGATGCGCCCCACCCCATGCTAGGACGCCCCATGCTAGGCCTGGTGTGCGCGTAGGGACACTCCGTCCCGGAGGCAGAGTAGGGAGGCGGCTCCTACCTTGCCACCGATGCGCACTTGAGCCTGCAGCTTGGCGAGCTTTTCTTGGTTCATGATTGTTTCTTTCATCTGCGGAAACAAAAAGAGCGCTCGTGGAAAGCAAGCCAGGAAGTGCGCGATGGGGGACTCAGCAGCATGGCACAAGGGTGCCAGGGGCTCCGCAGCCACCCCTCATCACAGCACTTCCCAGAAGGGCAGCCCAGCTCCGACAGAGCGGCGGAAAGAGGCCTGCTCCCGCGCAACACCGCTGAGGCGAGGCGAGGCGAGGCTCCTCTCAGGCCCCTCTCAGGCCCGGCCCGTAGTGGCCTCATCTCCCCTGCCCCCAACCACCGCCACCGCCGCCGCCGCTCAGTGACCCACAACCCTCGGCCGCGTAACAACCTCCTCCCAGCTGCCCAACACCGTCTCCTCTTGTACCTTCCCGGGGTAGGTGCGGAGCCACGTGAGTGAGAAGAAGAACGAAAAGCTGAGGGTGAGGCCCAGGACCGAGCACGGCACGCGCAGCTGAACGAGATGGCGCCCGGAACGAAGACACGGCGCACCGGACAGCGCATGCGCCGCCTGCCTGACCGGCAGGGGGAGCCCCTGCGTAAGCAGGGAGGAACTTCCGCAGAAAAAGGCGGGGCGCGCTAGGGAGAGGCGCAAGGCTGAAGTGGGGAGGCGCGGGACGGCAGTGTCAACGCCACTTGCTTAGTGAGGCCGAACCGGGGTGCAAGGTGAAGTGTGCGGACCAGTAGTCTTGGTCCTCTTAGCTGCACCGTGCTGCTAATCCTCTGCTCTCTCCCTGCTGCAGTTTGCAGCCTTGACGGCGGCGCGCACCGCCATAGCCAGGTCCGTCCGCGATCTCGCACTTTCCCTCTCCCTTCTTCTAGAAAATGACTACGTTTCTTTCTTTTTTTGTGCAGCGCAGACCTGCTCCTTTTGTCCATGATCGTTGTTCTCCCAGTTCAGCGCTGCCGTGACTTTCCTGTCTCCCCGTTGCCGGTCTCCGGCAGTACTGCTCCGCAGAGGCTCCGTTGTGTGGCTCTTCGGGTGAAACCCCCTCCACCGCCCAGGTCACAGGCAAACTGTTGAGGACTAGTTCACAAGGCATTCTGTCACCACCGCCCGTGTGGAAGACAGCTCCTGTCTCCTTCACTTCCACGCGGTCTTTCTCTGCCTTTGCATTCTCTTTTATGTTACCAGGTACCCGTGTGCTCTTCATTTTTGCACTCTCTGCGTCTCTCGAGCTTTTCTTCGGTAGCGCTGGTTTCTACCACTGAAATCTTAACGTGCCCTCTCTTCGTGTTTGAATATTGTTCTGAAAAGTAAGTGTACATCTCGAAAGCCCTAATTCAAGCAGTTGCTACTGCACTTAAGTATTTTTAATCCTAGGGCAGAGGTCATTCCCAGTACGGCCCTCCACAGGTCTACTTAGGTGTTTCACTTTGCTGTCGCATGGTTATTGGGAGCTCACGTGTCTGGCTCCGACAATGACTCTTCCTATGCACAGAACTAAGCAGTCTTCACAGAGTCTGGGTCTGTGTTGCCCAGCAGGGTGCAGGAGCAGATTTACTAGAAAAGAAGCCTATCATTCTCACCAGTGCTCACGAGTGACACAGGAGAAGCCTTGTTGCTCCATTATTCTGTCCTCAACCACCACAACAACCCAGTAAGCATCCTGGCGTCGATAGAAATACTACTGACCTTGCTATTTCATCTTGTATTTTAGTGCCTTTAAAAACAAGTCTTCCATGGAAAATGCTCATTAAAGCATTCCTTTTGTTCTTCTGTCTGTAAGATTATGTTAAGAATTAATTTAGCCTTCTTCCTGATTAATATTAATGCTCCTATATTAACAGTTCCGTTCCTAGAGACAAGGCTTTGCCAAGGCAGGGCTTCTGTGCCTGTAAATTTTACTTGCTCTTATGATATGTCTTCACTATACTGGGGCTGAGTGTTAATTTACATAGAAGATTATGATTGCTATTAAAATTGAGACTTTTTAAATTATGAATGATAAACTGAAAATTACTCCATCTGGTGGCAATAGGTCATGGGGAGGTTATGATTCAAAAAAAGTGCTGAACAACCTGTACATCTCAGGAGACTAATATCCCAGCTACATCAAACAGTTAAAAAGCAGTGCAGGAAGACCACAGAAATTTGGAGCATTGTATCTGTATGGAGTATGTGAATCAGGGTAAGAAACCAAACCAAACAAACAAAAAACATGTTGGTATATTTGACCTAGCAAATCCAGTACCTAAAGCAGAAGGAAAGGAACAAAACAGGTTCTGGTGAAAAGGGGATCTGAGATGAGATTTTGGGAGGATACAGTTTGTTCTCAACTAAAAAGAAAGCTTATGAATTTATTGCAAGGTGTGATGGCAATGTACCTGCAGCAAAAGAGAATATAGCCAGGATTTTAAAAACAAAAACAACAACAACAAAAAAATCAGAATCACTGTATGGTATTGAAAGTAAAAACAATATTTCAGCTTCACAGTTACGAAACCAACTGATGATTACAAACACGCAAAATTTATTAATAGGTTGAAATACTGAAGTGAAAATTAATCACAGAAAAATTACTCCAAGGCAGAAGGTGTAGGAAATGCTGTCTGTGTCATCAGGCTAGGGTTAACTGGACTAGAGGTATGATCTCATTCTCTCATGTGAGATTTCAAAGACAAATTGTGCTGAAAACCATATCACTTGAGTCATATCAGAAATTGAATTAAAGAACTGCAGCTGAAAGGCACTTGGTGCCATGGTCTAGTCTTGAGGTCTGTGGTAATGGGTTGGACTTGATGATCTTTGAGGTCTCTTCCAACCTTGCTATACTGTGATACTGTGATACTGTAAAAGGACTATTTAAGATTTGATTACATTCCCTGGATCAAACAGTAGACCTACAAAAAACAAAATACATCTGGGAAAAAGTATTTTAGAATGCTGAAATAGTATTGGCTTGTTTTCTGCAGTTCTTTCTGGGTAATTGCATAATAAGAAACACAAACCTGAACATTAATTCAGTTGTAGTTTCTGTTGAACTTCTGTTGGGAAATGAAACGGATCCAAAACCTGTTAGCACAGAAACAGCTTGAGCTCAGTAATCATCTTCTTGGTTCTGAAAAAGGGCAAAAGTTAAGATCTCAACACCATCAAAGAATATACATTGCTAAAACAAAGTTCATTATATTCACAGAAGCAGAATAGAGTGGAAAAAAGAGCATTAAACCGGTTACTCAGGAAAATTGTCTCCTAAGTTATGTGGAAGGTTAACGGCAGATGAGTGACAACGTTTGCTGTCAAAATGCCACTGGACAAGCTCTCCTGAAAGACATTGCTATTGCTGCATAGGTAGTAACAGGGTATGTTGAATAGAGGTGACTAGTGTTGTATTCAGGAAACAGATCACAAGTCGTAAACCTAAGTGATCAGGCTAAAGTGAACTAGTAGTTGTCCTGATTGCTAGACACCACAAAGAACACACAATTGATGTCATTTTAGGCAGTGAAGGAACTGTGACATTCAAAATCTCAGTAGGAAGTATTTGTTCAAAAGAATGTGGGATTCAGCACTCAGGAAAGCTGAAGTGTGTGGCACATCAGCAAGGTACCAAGGGAATAATAATCTTGTCACTCCTGATGCAGATGGTCTATGACATAAGAGGAAAAGCACTAAGATGTTTGGAAAAATGTGCATATATGTTAGTAGTTTAAAAGAGGAAAGTAGCAGCATTATGGAGTACAAGCACAATGCNGGGGGGGGGGGCGGGGGCGGGCGCGGAACAAAACAAAAAAACCCCACCTTTTCATCTTGAGGTCATCTCCATAGATGATGACCTTTTTTTCATCAGAAGACATAGCAAGAAGCCCCTGGGTTTTTTTTCAGCTTTTCAAGTGGCTGCTGCCACCTCTTGTCAATGCATTGTTTTTCATCCGGGTCACATAGATGCTGTCTATAATCCCAGTCTCTGCAGAAGGCTCAAAGGGAGTGTTATCTTCCTTCAAAACTACATAGCAAGGGAAGAAGGGATAAATCCACAAGAAAAGTGGAGCTGAACTACTATCACTGTGGTACTAGGCCATGGACTTCACAGCTATTGGTGCAATAGTCCCTGTTGTGGACACCATCAAACTGTTAGAAGGTCATTGCTGGAGGATTTAGTATTTTCATGGCACGAGCAGCTCAGAATCCAATCTAACTAAAAGAAAGTGTAAGACATTCAAGAAATTGTTTTATTTCAATAATAGAAAGGCCAGTTATTCAGCTGAGACTCAAATCTGGGCATGGAGATGTATGAGATCATGCCAAAAGAAGTGCAGATTTTGGTACTGGAGTCTTGAAAGGTGCAGTAGGCCCAGGAAAGGCTCTTCAGCTCTACTTCAGGCTCTACTTCATTTTTCCCAGGCTGCCAAACACTCAACAAATCACCCAGGGATGCACAATGCTACAAGACATGTGACCCATGGGGTGATGAACAAGGCTCGGCCATGCTCCTACATGGTCAGGGTCAGCTCTGGAAAACCCAGAGCACCTCAGCCAGTGTGCTAGGGTGACTGCTTGAATGTGCTCTAAATGGTGCCCAGAGTGCTCCTTGATTTTACATAGCAGGCCAGAGAAGGTCTGCAAGCTCATCTATTCCGTGTCACAAGGCAGGCTCCTAGGTGCACAGGCTCCCAAATTGTAGAAGGGTGTATGGAGTGGGATGCTGTATTGGTCCCAAGGCATACCATCTCCCAGAAGAAGGGAGATTTCAAGAAGTGATGGTAGGTCCAGCTCAGTCTGACTCCTGCCCATTGTTACTGAACACACTGTCTCAGCCGGGGTGCCCCTGGTCTCCAGTTACCTCTAGCAGCAGAGAGCTGCCAAGTTACACAGCCCTTTTTCAGGTCTGGATCTGAGGAACAAGGCTGGGCTGAAAGCTCCTTGGTTCCCAGCAGGATCTGTGCACACCAGGGTCCCAGACATACTGCCAGGAAAGATCGTCCAGCAAAGAGAGGGAGCCACCAGGGGTGCTTGTGTGGATTGCCACAGTGCTTTGATCCCGTGCATGCACCATACTGATTTAAGTGTGATGTATTCTGTACGTGAATGCTGGAATTGCACATATAAATATGTAATACATAATGTTCATGTAGAATGAACATTAGGATGACCAATAAACAAACAAACAAATAAATAATACCTGCATACCTCTTTCTCATATCTTGCCTCTGTGCCACTGAGGTTTTAAGTGTGCATTATACAGCATCTTTCACAACTATCAGGAAAACGGGAAAGACAACCCCTGAGGACCTGGGCCCAGGAGGCTGCCATTTCGCGGGTGAGTGCATGACCCAAGAGGGGCAGTCCCACTGCCTGGAGGAGGAACACAGTGTGGGAGAGCCAGGAAGAGCGGTTGGAAAGGTGGTCCGTGGAGTTTCAGCTTTTTCGTAGAGACGGGTTTCTCGAAAACGTCGATTTTGCTCGGGGTCCTGCCCTGCTCTTCCTGGTGGTTGCTTTGGGCAGAGGGCCGCTCTGGGCACCCTGCTGCGGCACACAGTATACCGGAGGCAGCCGATCCGCCTACACTCGGCCCTTTTTGCCGGTAGGTGGCATCCCCCGCCCGTGCAGAGCACTGCCGGGAGCTGATCGGGGCCAACGCCGGTGCGAGAGACAGGGCAAAGCTTTATAGTCCCGGGAATGGCGGGGTCCCACCTGAAGAAACGCTACTCATGGCTGTGCAGCCGAGACTCACCTTCCTCCTCTTTACAGCCCTTTTCAGAAGGCACCTGCCGGGTTCGGAGCCGAAGACGCTCAAAGATAAGTCATGATCTCCAGGGGCTTCAACACCAGATTTTACTTGTCCGCGCTGGGGGCTGGCTCAGCTGCCCCGTAGAAAGCAAGCCACCTCGTCCAACTCTGCCACCTACCCATCCCCCACGGCGACAGATAGCTTTGCCCAGGTCTGCCAGCGGGGTGCCCAGCCCTGCAGTCAAGGCCACGCTGGCTACGTCGTGGAGGATCCGAGCCCCAGCCCAGGCCCTGTCGGGACGCCGGGGCCTTGGTGCTGCTAGGGCCACGGTGCCGCCGAAGAGCCGCCGGTGTCACACGCTTCGTGAAACAACACTGCGTCCTTCGTGGCTGTTAGCAATCAGTGGGCAGATCGAGCCTTTCTTCCTTGTCACTTAGAGCAGTTCTACCCGTAAATTTTTTACGCGTCACCGTTCTTCCTGTTACACAGCGTGATTTCGGTTTTTCTTCGGATTATTCTAAACGGTCAGGAACTTAAGAGAGTATGAGAGGAACGAAGAAAAATTAATTTAAAAAAAAAAAAAAAAAGTAAAAAGGAAAAAAATAATAACAAAGGTACTAACTTTTCTTAAAAAAGATAAACCACTCGGAAAGGAAAAGTCCTTTGCCTGCCTGGGACCCCAAAACTGATTCAGCGAGGCATTTTATTTCCTATGAACTGTTAATCTCCAGTAACATGATCCTGCTTTCTGCAGGGAGGAGGGGGAAAGCGGGGGGAAAAGTCAAATAATGGTTTGAAGGGGTTCTTATTACTACTTTTTTTTTTTTTTTACCTTTATAACTTCTGATGGTATGCTACTGCAGGAACTTTACTAGTGAACAAAATGTAAATAGGATTATTTGGAAATAGTAGAAAGGATTAGGCTGTAAATCCATGGAACTGCGTATGAAACAGGGTAACTCGTACCTTTGGATTAGGACAACACATCGAAAACGTATTTCAAGAAAATGATGTGAGTTTTTTGAGAAGCATGATTCGAGCACTGAGGACACTACCCATCACACACACCCTTTCCACGGCCATTTATTCCGGAGCACGAAATACTCTTCTGGTCCTCCCATCCCAATTGTATCCTGGTCGTGGGTTATCCCAACAGAACTTGGAGCAATGGGAATTTTCAAAGTTTTTCTTTTTAAGACCATAGCGTTTGCATTTGTGTCCAAATTTGGGCGATTTCGCCTTGCCTTGCCAGCCCTCGCTTAAAGGAAGTCCTCGCTCTTCTGCTCTCCTCACATGTATCATTTGAAAATGGGAACGGTGGGACTTTGGAAGCAATCTTTTCTGTCGCTTTTTCGAGATTGTTGCTGCACTTTTAGCAGAATTCGCGTTTTAAAGGCCAAGGAATCGTTTTCTTTGCATAGGAAAGAGGTTTTGATAATTGTCTGTTAGCGTTTCCCGTAATGGAGGGGGTGGGGAAAGTAGCCTTACAAATAAAGTGTGAGATTAGCGCTGTGCTTTGGAGGCGGTTCGTTGAGAGCTTGCGAGGTCAACATCGAGAATTATTTAATTCTTAA
>WBNM01031009.1:0-13763 GCA_013399055.1 Ramphastos sulfuratus | reverse complement strand
CCTCAAACCAGCACAGTGGCCTCTTTGTTGGCTTTTTGCCATAACAAATTGCACATATTGGCCCCTGTCAGCAGACCACACAGAGTCATACACTATTACACAACCCTTCCACAACCCTGTTTCCCCAGATTGTAACCATCTCTCTCCACAATTTCTTCCACCATCTTACCTTCTTTTTATTTGTCTCAAATGTGCTAGTCTAGAGTTTGAAATCTTTCAAGAATTAGTTTGACATTGATGAAGTCTTGAATATCAAGGTGCAAAAGAGAGAGGAGAATCATGACTGAAAAGACTAAGAAGTGTATAGTATAATTGCATACAAACATGATGAGAGCACACATCTACTGTGTATTTGCACTGTTGCTATGCTTGCCTCTCACCTCGCTATTACTGCACAGAGAGTATTGGGTGTCTCACACATTACTTCTACTTTAGCCAAGATGTGCTGTCCACTAAAGTATTGTCTACCACAGCGGATCTTCTGGAAAGTCAGCATTTCACTCCTGAAAGTCATTCAGTAACTTGTCTGGTGTTGTGTATCGTGAACTTTGGGGTCACCAGAGGTTGGGGCTGTGAGATGTTGAGGTCACCAGATGATGCGGAGCTGCACGCACGCCTGGGGCCGCTAGGAACGGGGTGAAGGATGCCGCGAGACGAGACGACCATCAGTACCAATATGATACACCTAAGATCGCCCCTTGATTGCAGCAAGCAGCACATACTTGTACAGCAGTAGAACTGTCTGGCCACACCTCATTCATTCTCTCCTTGGTTACAGGCCGCTGCTTCTAAGACTTTCTCACCCTAATAAGAACAAGCCTTCCAGTCCACACAGCTGCCTCCTATCTTGCCTGACTCCCACAAAGGGCAGCTGTGCTAACCGTCCTCTCTCACGCCGGCAGCTTCCTCCCCCCACATCCCTTGTGCTGTTTTGCTCTCAGCTAGTGTAACCAGAGAATGAGACCCAACAGTCTGGTACCCTTTCCACCTTGACTTTGATATAGAACTACTTAAAACAGAGACCATGTTTTAAATGATCTCAGGTTTTTTGTTAAGTCCAGAAAGATGTGCTTCAGGCCAAAATTCTGACCATGTAAGTTAAAGGAATTTCGTCTATTGAGTTACGTAGGATAGGATTTTCTTAGATAATTTAGTGCAGGTAAACTCTCAAAACCTGAGATGTTTCACCTGTCCATTGGAGTTTATTTTGCAAATCTTGCCCACTATTGATAGAAGAGAATGAAATTTTTGCTAGTTGCAGTAGAAATCACATATTTCATACCAATTATATTAGAACATATTAATGAATAACTCCCAGGAACCTTAGATAGCTGATAATAATAGCTGGTGTTTGCATTATATAAAGGTTTTCATCCACCCAAAGAGGTTTCAAGAAAGATGTAGACCTTGATGATCCTAAAGGTCTTTTCCAACCTTAGTGATTCTATGATTCTATAATCACGGAGCTTGGCCAAAAGAAATATATCCACCCTAGAGGTGGATATATAAGGTTTATTTTAATTCCCATACATACCTACTTACCAAATCTGAAATATTTTACAGTGTACCAGGGAAAGTAATTAACAATTACAACCTCTTGTGCATATACATTCCTGAAAAGATCCAACCAAAAACACAAAGAGAAAAGGTTTAAAGCAATACTAACTTTCCCATGAAATGAGATTTGCTTCAAATTTCAACATGTAAGTTCAGACTTTCAGTAATTACTCCTTGTGTATAAACCGTGTCTATAATATATTATTTTAAGCTCACTGCTGTGCAGTGAGCAAGTATAATAAGCATGTTTATTGGGATAAACCTGAATCAAAATCATTACATAATCAGTAGTACTGTGGATGATATTTATTATTAAAGATTCACTGTATAGTTTACCACTGAACCACCCCAGTCTTGTCAGCCTAAACCTGATCTCAGCTTTATGAATCTTGCTCCCTTTAATATAAGCAGAGTGAAAAAATGCTACTTTAATGACTTATAAAGGGCTAGGCCCTAACA
This sequence comes from Ramphastos sulfuratus, assembly GCA_013399055.1. Classification (NCBI taxonomy): domain Eukaryota; kingdom Metazoa; phylum Chordata; class Aves; order Piciformes; family Ramphastidae; genus Ramphastos; species Ramphastos sulfuratus. The sequence continues at coordinate 11,747 of WBNM01031009.1, read as the reverse complement.
TGGCATCCTGGCCTGCATCAGGAATAGTGTGGCCAGCAGGAGCAGGGAGGTCATTCTCCCCCTGTACTCTGCACTGGTTAGGCCACACCTTGAGTACTGTGTCCAGTTCTGGGCCCCTCAATTTAAGAAGGACATTGAGGTGCTTGAGCGTGTCCAGAGAAGGGCAACGAGGCTGGTGAGAGGCCTCGAGCACAAGCCCTGTGAGGAGAGGCTGAGGGAGCTGGGATTGTTTAGCCTGGTGAAGAGGAGGCTCAGGGGAGACCTTCTTGCTGTCTACAACTACCTGAAGGGTGGTTGTGGCCAGCAGGAGGTTGCTTTCTTCTCTCAGGCAACCAGCACCAGAACAAGAGGACACAGTCTCAAGCTGTGCCAGGGGAGGTTTAGGCTGGAGGTGAGGAGAAAGTTCTTCACTGAGAGAGTCATTCCCCACTGGAATGGGCTGCCCAGGGAGGTGGTGGAGTCACCGTCCCTGGAGGTGTTCAAGGCACGTTTGGACGTGGCACTTGGTGCCATGGTCTAGTCTTGAGGTCTGTGGTAATGGGTTGGACTTGATGATCTTTGAGGTCTCTTCCAACCTTGCTGATACTGTGATACTGTGATACTGTGTTACTGTGATGTGAAAAAAGGCTATCAAGCCATGCATGGAATAACAAAAATGTTCTCTTTCACAATTCAAGGCTAAAACTTGCAAGCTCTTAGATTGAGAGATCTAACCTCTAGGTGATATAGAAGTCACTTTTTCACCACAAATATTACTGCAAAAAAATTATCGGATGCTAAAGAGAGTTTGACTACAGATAGGAATTTATCTACAGGAAGACATCTAAAAAGTTCAGTTTATATCCATGAAAGCAGGTGATTATCTCCACCCTATAATGCAGAGAGATCATTCCTGAATGGCATTCCTTATTTGCTTTTCCAGGAAAACTCCCAGGATACTGATCAAATTCCTCAAAGTACACCTTCCTCAATTCCACTGTTATTTACAAACCAGCTCAGCCGAGCATAGCTGGTTTTGTCCTGGCTGATGGCGACTGGGTGGAAAGTAGTATACATCATTCTTTTCAATCACTTTAGGAATATTACTGCTTTCTCAGTTTAATTAATTTTAATAGAATTTTTAATTAATTTTAATAGAGTTTTTAGAATAATTTAATTTTTTTTTCCTGTTTAATCAAGGCACTATCTGCCATGAAATCAACCAAATAAGAACCAAATTATTTTCTCTGGCATCTGTACAGTACCACAGTGATACCAAATCAACGATGAAAATCTTCCAATAGCTTAATTCAGGTAGATGTTCAGCACCCATCACGTGAGACTTGGTGAGAGAAATACTGAATCTATTTACCTCAAAAGCAAAGAATTTTACTCAATGCTACTGAGTAGGCTAAATACTAAAACCTGATTTACTGATGAGCTTTTTAAAGTCTCAAAATATACAATCCAGTCAATGTGGACTGCAACCATCAAATAAGAAGTATCATGCACTGATGGTCATTATTAAAGCCACATCTGCCTGCAAAGCCATTGAATTGTTCACATACTCCAGGTAAATTAGCTATTTGTCTTCACATCACTTTTAAAATATTCTTTTTTTTTTTGTATGCATTTTAATAAATATTTGAACAGCTTGAAATACACATTTCAAATGGCAGAGAAGAAATGTAGAAGTACTGATACATCCTATTGCTCACTTAATGTGTGCCAATTCAAAATTGCTAGCTACATTAATGATTTTTCTGTGCAGGTGATGCTGTTTTTCAACAAACTACATGAAAACTCCTTTATCTGCATTGACACAGCAAGCAATTGCTAAGAGAATAGGTTTCTTGTTTTGCTTCATACTGCCGCAGGACTGGGGGAGATGACACTTGTGATCTTTGTCATTTACTGATTATAAAGCTTGATAAGAAAAAGCTTTTAATGAGGTGAAAACACAATCCCTTCTTGAGCTACTGGGTAATTTAACTCTCATTGCTAATGCAGATAGATATATACACTTTTTTCTTTTTTCATTTAGAATGAGAATTCAAAATAAACACCAACTAGACTAAATAAGACAGAATGGCAGAACGATTACACGATTTGAAAAGAGTTTCTCAGTAGTATTTACAGGATATCCTTGCTATGTAACAAACATTTATTCAGAAGAGAAAAAGTGGCAGAGCGAATAGGCAGACATGCAGATTAGAGATAATCATTAAATTAGTTAAAGATATCACTTAGGAAAAGAGTATCAAATGAAGAGATCAGTATGAACAACAATGGTAAAAGCCAACCAAAGACACAAGATACAAAAGACAGAGTTTTGTCCAGGAAGATAATGAGGTAGACCAGCAAAGGAGTGAACAAAGCAGGTCCAACATGACAAGGGAATAGAGGAACTCTGCTAATAACAGTGGAGGACGTAGTCAAGGGTTGTCAAGGCAAGAAAGATGTTGCAGTGCTGAGGATAGGTAAAATGAAGGGGCAGCTGTCCAAGATAGCTGAGACCAAAAATGTCTGCATTTTTAGGAGAAAGAGCCAGAAAAGAAGGCTAATTAAAATGGTGGTAAGATGAGATCAGAGGTAAGACAACAGACATAAAAGGAGAGTAAATGCTTGAAGTCTACCTAGTTAGCTACCAAATTAAAGAAGTCAAGAAGCCACAATGATGGTCACAAAGAAGGAAAGATACAAAGGGGGAATCAGAAAGGATGGACATCAGCAGATAGTGTTTTCTTTGAAGGTGGTGGCACAATCCTCCTTGGAGATCAAAGGATGTACAAAGGAAGTGAAAAGGTGTATTGACTGAGTGTCATCCTTAGCTCACATCCACACTTGTCTAACTGGATAAAAAGTGAGATTCTTGGTGTTACATAATATCTCAATGAAGTGCCAGTAGAATATCAGCTCAGAGAATAGCCTGTAAATGGCAAGAATATCTAATAATGTATTTAATGAAACTCCTATGAAACAACAAAAAGAAACTTCCTAAGGATGCCAAAGTAATTTTGCACATACTTTGGGAAATAATTTCCTAAGTTCTTATTTGAGAACCTTTGCATTGAAGCAAAGCTGAAAAAGGATTAACTGTTACTATGGGTAAGTATGAGCCCTTCTATGCTAATTTTACAGATATTTGACAGTTTCACTTTTGTAACAGTTTTGTCTGGAAATTCAGTGAAGTCACAATCCTGTGTCTTGCTGTAATTCATTTTCACAGAGTTTATCACAACATCATAAACACAGGACTTCAATAAAAAGACAAGCTATACCTGAAAAAAGTCTTCCTGATATTCAAAAGGTCCCTAGTAGATTTAGAGANACTAGTGGGAGGTGTCCCTGCCTATGGCAGGGGGTTGGAACTGGATGATCTTTGAGGTCTCTTCCAACCTTTCCATTCTGTGATTCTATGATTCTATGATTAATTGTGAGATTATTATTGTGACAACCTAAATTTCAGCAACATAAATGTGCTTTCTCCATTGAAACGTTTCCGCATGGAAATACAACCTAAAGATCACAAGGAAGGTTTTGCTGTACCAGATCTACACACAGGTGTGCTTTCTGCAAGACTTATCTCTGTGCTTAGTCACAGTGGGTAGCACTACAAAGAAGAGATACAGGAAAAAGAGGTTAAATGAATTTTTCGAGGACCTGCAGTGAATCAAACACTCCAGGAAGACAGTAGTGATGTGGCAACTTCAGTGCCATTTTCTAAGAGGGTGCCAGCGTCTAGGCTGGTGAAATTAAAGAAGGATCCCCCAGTATTTGACACACCAGTATTCTTTCCTCACAGCGCTTTCCCTTAGCCAGATCTTTCATATGTTTCCCTTTTGCTCATGTTTCTTCTTTCTCTTTCCTTTTCTCCTCTTCATCACTGATTGAAGTTTCTCTGTTGTACCACTCCTGGGGCAGGGAAGCAGGAGAGAGGAAGAGATATATTCTGTTCCTGGTAAAAGTTTATCCCTAGTGAGACTATGTCTCCAGTACTAAACTCCTGCTCACAGAAACTTGTAGCTCTATATGCAAACATAGAGAAATACACACTTGATCTGCATTTGCACTGGCACTTTATGCCCTCCTAACCACACTAATTTTTTTGTATGAAGTAGGGGCTCTATTATGGGAGTTAAAATCAGAACCACAGGAATTTGTTTATTTAGTCTTCTTAAAACAACCTGTGTCAGCTTTCGTAGGCATTCATGACGCTCCTCTTACATTGCCAACCATCAGTAAAGTTAGTGATTGTCATTAGCAAAAGAATCAAACACTGACTGACAGTAAAAGCCAGTGAAATATTCACTTGTCAGTAAAGATGGCAAGATAATTTAGAACTTTTCATTGCTTTGGCATAAGTTCCTGGACTATTTGAGTACATCTAATATCAAACGGCTTTACTTAGCATAGTTGAAATGATGGGTTCTATAAAAGTTGACACATTATGACCATAAACAGAAGTAGTAAGAATCTCAAATTTCCTTGAAAAATGTACTCCAAATTGCATGAGTTAAGTTAGAGTTAAAAACCTAGGTAAGTATGGAAAGACAGAATGCAACAGGGTGATGTGTCAACATAAGCTGCCTGGAAAATGTCATTGTTTAAATTCAGTTAATATTTTGAGGAGTACATTTTCCCCTTCCCCACTAAGCTTCATTTTCAAAATCTACAATTTAGGAACCCCTGTCCTAAATCCCTTGAGAATGTAACATTCTCTATCATTAAAGCATGGGTTGCACAGTCTTAAACACTGTGGTAATTGCTTCTACATCAGCACTAGTATTCCTTGTGACCATCACACGAGTTAACAAGGCAAAGTTCATTTTCAGCACCACTGCTTGAGTCATTATCACAGCCCTCCTAGTAAGAGACGTGCTTCACAGGGGACCTGTAAAACAGCTGCCCTCTGGGTGTCTTGTTCTGGCGTCCTTTCCCATCTGTTTTACCTGTCTCCTCTTCTGAATAATTTATTTCACCATCTCCCTAAGTAGAGCACCTGGCCTAGGGCTAACTCTTTCACCTAAATTATTCAGAGCTGAAAACTCTTTGGTTTATACTAAGATAATGTAATGACTCAACAGGACAAAACCCTTAACTCTGGAGCAACTGCGAACATTTCCAGGCTCTGTAATCTGTTAGCAGTTTAAAAGGTTGGCTGTGTAAACTATGTACAAAAGTACCACAGAAATCCTTCATCCTCAAACATCTCCTCCAAAGGCTCTTTCAGCAGTTAAAACTATCCAAAGCAGAGTTGTTTTAACTTGCTGCCTCTCAGTCCCATGGGAAGCCACAGGATGCCTTGGTGTGTGTGCACTGCAGCTGGCTTGTTCCTAGTCTTTATTCAAGGTCCCGTTAAAGCCACTGAGAACTGACTGAAAGCCACTGAGAACTGACTGTGAGGCTGGACTTGGTGCACATCTGTTCTCTTCATAAGCAGGTTTTTGTCCAGAAACACCAAAAGCCATCCCTGTGCAGAGCTCACATCCATGCTCCATAGTTCACTACCTTTACCTCACAAACTCTACGAGGACTCTTCCCTGCCTCTGGTCACAACAGGTGTGCTGGTTTAAGGCTAATTGGAATATTTTAATAGAGAAAATTATGTTATAGGCTGTGAAAAGGAAATAATGGTGATGTCTACTTCACTCATAGGCTTGCTGACACAAATAAAACTAAGAACATAAACATTAGATAAGACAGTCGGGCTTGTCACAGGCTCTGGGGTACACTGTCTGGGGCTGTCCTGCAACTTCTGGCTTCTCCTCTCCAACAAATTAATTTCACTAATCACTTTTCTTCTAACTCCTCCTCTGGCCGATCCTCAAAACCTTGGGGTAAGGTATAGGGGTGGGAAGAAGGTGGAAGGGTGGTTGGGAGCCCCTCCTGGGGTCTCTGATTTCTGGGAGGGGAGTTGTGTTTCTGTATTACCTTTACCTTGTCTATTTCTGTAAATATTCCTGTATATAGTGTATATATCTGCTTGTATATTGTGCTGAGCTGTAAATAGAGCTTCATCTAAACTTCCAGCAGACTGAGTTCTAGTCTGGGTCATTTTACAAAGTGTGTGTGTGTGGGCAACTCCCAAACCCACATCAACAGGATGGAGAACTGCCATCAGAAAGGGGCTGTACAGGGTCCCTGCATTAGATAACCTCAGAGCAGGCAACTTGCTATGAGACTGAAAACCCAGTGCTAATTTCAGGTGCAAGTTTGACTACTTGGCTGTATTGGCTGGACATGAGACAAAGTTTTGTGCTTTTTTGAGCACTTCTTCCATTTGTTTTCCCACAAAGGCACCTTTGGGCTTACACTTTTAATTAAGTTTAAAAAGGCAATCATCATCAGTTTTGTCATTTCATTTAAAAGCCTCTGAAGTTGTGTAGCAGCCAATCTATAGAAGAAGAGGATCTCCTGTCTTGAAAGATACTAGCTTCAGCAAGNGCCTTCCCCACATAGTGGGAAAGATAAATTGTCCTTGGCAAGTAAGAGAATTAACAGAGTATTCATAAAAATGGAAGAACAGTTTTTAGGGGGGATGTTTCTGAATTAACAAAAAATTAAAAAGCTGGTTGGTGCAATCTTTGTCTGGGTTACTCTGGATTTACCTCAGTGTCACAAGGACAGGCATGGAAAAAAATAAAGCATTACTAAAATTAAGTAAGTTTTGAAAAATCAGTGTCCTGTCACTTCTGTTGACAGGGAGTTGCAAATATTCTCCACATTCATTTACTCAAATCAGCACAGTGCCATTGATAGAACATAAAATAAATACAGTCATCTTTATCATATCATACCCAGACAAAGCTAACATTATTTTGATTTAGATTTTTGTCTGCATAAGTACCAAAGGATCTGGCACATTTTACAGTATCTAGTGTTGTGTCCTGACTGTAGGGATAGCCATAATGCCTATATCACTGTAGCTCTTATAGGCACTATATGAACTGTTCCATTTGCCTCTGAGTAGTTTATCAAGTATCAGATATATGCTTTTGCCTCAGCTTTGGGAAATCAGGGTCATGGATTTCAAATGAAGTGCTTTGTGCTCTCCAAGGGCAGTGAGAAAACACAATAGTACAGACAAAATCTAATCAAAGTATTTTGGCTTTCTGCCTCCTTTTTATTTCACAATGGGGAAAAAAATCAAGGTGCGACTTGAATGCCTTCAGGAGTTCCCTTCCTGTGTGCGCTGTCTCTCACCAGAAATGCGAGACTGACAGAATGATAAAATGTGATGCCAGGTCCTCTTGCTCATTCAAAGACCCTCCCTCAGGTATCAGGTGCCTTGCCTGAGCTTTGAGGTCAACCAGACACCTCCCCGGAGACTTACCTGGGCTGAAGGATACATCTACCTGAAAATCTGCTCAGGTAGAGCAGCTGTTATCTGAGCTAGGATCAAAGTGCCCCTCTGCACTCCAGAAAAAAAAACATCTTCCAAGCTGGTCTTCTTTCTCCATGATTCAAATGAATGTTGAATGAGTCTCTGGGGACAACAGTTGTTGTGCTGAGGAGCTAGCTGTCAGAAATACTTTATCATGAAAGTTCTGTTCCTTTCAAGGCCTTTTATTATTAATAGTCATTGCTGCAGGGGAGCATTAAACACAGACCCTATTTACTGTACAAATTGACACATTATAAGCCACAAAAGCCATCCTGGTGCTTTGCTGCTTTACCTCACTTTTCAGCCTGCTAACTCTAGGGAATCCTTTAACATTTCTGTAGCTAGAAGACAGAAAGTGAATTTTGGTTTAGTTTTGCCAGCTGGACTGCTCAGACCGTCTAATTTTTGAGGGTCATTGTCTTGTGGAGTGGATGATCTATGTGTAAATATCTGTACAGTAGGAAAGGTGAGACATTATGCTCCACAGTGACATTGAGTTAGTCTACACAAAATTTGAAAGCTTTTATCCCTCTGTGAACAAGACACAGGATGTGTCCTACAATAGCTCCTGGTTTCGCACCAGATTTCCAGTAGCTCCTACAGCTTTCTGCTGCCTGCTGAGGGCATTGCAGTTCATGTGAAGCCTAAGTGTGTTTTCTGAAAGTAACAGCCTGATTTCTTCAGCAATAATGTGAGAGAAGTGAAGTAGCTGTTTTGTGGCAGAAGAAAACATGGTGTGATGAATCCCAGTTGTAAGAAGAACCCAGTCCTGCTCCAGCCCATTGTAGCTGTGGTACCATAGGCAAATGAGACTTTACAGTCAGTTTTCAGTGTAGTATTGGATTGTAACAGACTGTCAGTGCCAGTAGAAACGAACTCCAACAATATGGCAACAGCCCAGGGCAAGGGATAAACAAAACCCAGTTGATTAAAAAAAAGGCAATCTATTGCACTTGGTAGCAGATAGGCCCTTGGCTTTGTACTTCTTGCCCTCTGTACTTTGGCATTAATGTGAAAATACCTCTTGCACTTCCTGACAAAGTCTTAAAATCATGCTGAGGAGAGACAGTGCTCTCCTGCAATCAGCCACGTGGTCTTCTGCCAGCAGCCAGACACACTGCAAGGGGTAGAGCGGCGGATGGGCCACAAAGTCACAACTCGGCAAAGTCATGACCCTGCAAGGGGCACCTGAGCAAGCTGCAACTCAGCAAGTCACAAAGCATCGATTCAGCAAGTCATGCTGTCACTACACCAGTCACGAGGCACACAGAGATGACACAGTAGGTCTGGATGTGATGAGCTGAAAAGTCACAAAGAACCTTCTCAGCAAGGCGTGAAATCAGCATGTAACAAGAGTGACTCGGCAAGTTTAAAGCAACTGAACGCAGTTCTAGATACCAGTTTGAATGCAATGCAACTATGCTGAAGAGAGAGCACCATATGCATTGAGTGGCCTCTGTGACATGTGTCAAAGTGTTCACAGAGCAGTTCCCAACAGGAAGAGCGTATCTATAAACTCACAGTTACCACAAATTGATAGTGTCAGAGGAGACATGGGAAATCAGAGGGATGTGACTGTTCCCTTGCTGCCACGCTCTCTGAAGTGGTGTCCTCAGAACAGGTTTGAAGCACAAGCCTGTAGAAGGTGGATGGGCAAGCCACTGAGCAGCTGCTATGTGCAGAGAGGGTGTTGTTCTCCGAGGCTGTTGATCTGGTCTCTCTCATGAATATTGTATTCAGTCTAAGATGCCAGACAGCAAGGGGTTAGAATTGTCTGCTTTTTAAAATACAGAACATGTACTCATCAGTTCAGAAGTAGTTTTTCCAACCCACAGTATGCTAAAGATTGGTGCTTGGTGCATTTAAAGGATGCAAAAAAAGTTACACCACTCAAGTACAGAACATAGCTGTGACTTTTTTTCAATTAAGGAGTTTCTGACATTCAAAAATGTTAAGTGGTCTTCTGACTGAAGTCCTTAACAGCAACTGAAACGGTTGCAAGCACTGTGTTAGGTGGAGAGCATACTGGGTCTCTTCTTGTTACAATAATAAAAAACCCCAAACCAGCCTGTAATTTTGCAACCAGACTTGGATAAGCTTCTGAGAAGGACCACACACCAGATTAGATTATTTAGATTTGTTGTGAGAATACTTGACATGTGTTCCTTTCCCATTCTCTGTCCAACCTTTGTTGTAGAAGTGGACTCATGTTGTGCCAGTTCAGATTAGTATTATAACATGAAAGGGTTAGGTTTGTATCATTTTCCATGCTTCTTACATTCATTGATGTGGGAATAGAGTTATATTCTACCTGAGCCACTTTTTGGTTTATGGCCAGAATTAATAGAACACAAATACTTCACAGTCCTAGGTGGATATAACACCTGCCTGTTGACATTGAATAGCATGAGTGCCAAAGAATCTAAACCTTTCTTTCAGGCTGTGAAATAATCTTCAGGTTACTTTAGAAGATCGTGGCATGTTCTCTGTACTGACACCTCTTTTCTTTAACAGGACATAGCCCATGAGTTCTTGCCTAGCTGAAAATTCCACTGAGAATATTATGCTCCACTCAAATATATATTCACTCAGTATATTTNGCCTTCCCCACATAGTGGGAAAGAGAAATTAAGTAAAAGAATTAAGAGTATTCATAAAAATGGAAGAACAGTTTTTAGGGGGGTTGTTTCCAAATGGTGTTACAACAAAAAAACAAAAAGCTGGTTGGTGCAATCTCTGTCTGAGTTACTCTGGATTTACTTCAATGTCAGAAGGACAGGCATGGAAAAAAATAAAGCATTACTAAAATTAAGTAAGTTTTGAAAAATCAGTGTCCCAACTCTTGTAGCCTGTCCTCATAGCAGAGCTGCTGCAGCCCTCTGAGCATCTTCATGACCTCCTCTGGACCTGCTCCATGTCCTTCCTGTGCTGGGGTCACTGAATGTAGATTTTGTTATGAAATTTGACTATGGCATTAATGAACCTACTTGGTGTTTCCTTTTATTTACAGCTGCTCCTTGAGCACACCACCTTATTACCATGAAGTAATGCTCCATTCCGCAGCCATAATTTGCAATATTCCCATAGTTTTCAGATAGGTGATACTATTTGTAAAATTAATTATTACAGAATTTCTTCTTTTTCACATGCTACTTTTTAAATCTACTTCTTTGCCAGTGCTATTACAGTACAGTTTATTCATTAAAACCAAGACTATTGTTTTATGTATTTTAGGTGTAACTCGAACTCAGAAAATGTCTGTTTACATTTATACAAGCCCTTGGAAAGTGTTTCAAAATAATATAACAGGAAAACAGTTGATACAGTGGTTAGATAACATCAAAGAGTGGGTTGGGAACACAACCCATGATCCTTGTGAAAACTGATTCCTGGAGAACTGGCCAAGAGAGTTCTAAGTGCAGTTCTTCCTTTTTGCTGAAATATAGTGTTTGTTCTCATTCTTCAGGGAGAACCTGGCAAGTCTGTATTTGCATTTGTTGATCTTTCCCAACATAAATCTCTTCATTGTAGTCATATCAACAATATGTTTTCTTTACTTTGGTAATAAAATTTCTCACAATGTATGCTCTTTTAGACTCTGCATGCAGTATTTATCAAGTTATTGAGGTTAGAGTTACAGGACATTTCAGTATAATATGGCAAAGGACAATGAAACCTTGTGCAGGTGCAAGATCTCTCTGATCTTCTTTTGCCATCTACTAAAGACAATATGAAGATTATTGGAATATGTCCTAATAAGCATGTTGATACATTATTAACCAGGAGACATAAGTTGCTTTTTTAACCTCTTTGAAGTAATCAACTAACAGACCTAATCTATGATTTTGTGGGAATTATTATACACAGCCACTCCTCTCCTCTGATGGATAATCTAATTTATTTGACAAACCATCAGCAAAGCTTGGGACACTACTCTTCATAAACATGACTTTTGATTTCATAAGACTTTAGAAAAGTTTATAGAGGAAGGATTCAATGTGAGTTTCCCATTTTATAGAGAAAGGATTCAATGTGAGTTCCCCATATTTTTTTTGGGGGAAAAAAAAAATCTTAAAAGCTCACTGAAAAGTTATATGTTGGTCTGTTTTTCACTTTACACTTTTATAGCATGATAATTATTTTGCAAAAGCATGTGTGGGGAAACCACCTCTTGCCCAGACCCACTTAAGCCTGAACTAATTGCCAGGGGTGTGCCTTCCAAGTGTTATTTTGGAGGATGATGGAAAACCATCATTATCTTTTGGATACATTTTGTTCCTAAATTCCACTGTAAATGTATATAAGTACAGACAAGACCTTACTCAAAAAATGAGCACCTACCTAAATGAATACATGCAACAGAAAGGCTGGGGAGGGATTA
>WBNM01031005.1:0-30603 GCA_013399055.1 Ramphastos sulfuratus | reverse complement strand
TTAATACCTTTCATTACAATGTCCCAAAGTCATCACCATGGCCATTAGAGCATGTCCCCAAGTGTCCACATTTTGATGAACACCTCCAGGGATGGTGACTCCATCACCTCCCTGGACAGTCTGTTCCAATGCCTGACCACTCTTTCAGTAAAGGAATTTTTAAGAAGAGTTCTTGGTTGGGACTAGGGTGGAGTTGCAGAGCAGGAAAGTGGATATAATAAAATACAGGAATGGGGGATTTGTTTTTGTTTAGGTCATGCTGTATGTGAGGAAGGGACCCAGCTTCACCCAATGGCCTGTCATGGAAACAGCAACGTTGCGGATGGTAGAAGTTAGTTGCAGTGAAATGCCCTTTTCGGCCTAGAACCTCTATTTTCCCCCTGGCTAATGTCATTATCCCACTCAAACTGACATGCTGATTAGAAGAAAGCAATTCCATTTGCTGCCTTGTTTAATCACTAGGTAAACACAATGCAGAGTGCTTGGTGCACCTGGTAAAGACGAATTCGATCAGCGACTGCTCCTCAGGTGCTGATAGCGCTACCGCGTGGGATCATCTCCTGTGCTATCAGCACTCCCTCTGCCAGAGAGTACCTTCTAGAAATGGCATCATGGTAAACATGAGACCTCTGGGTATTTGCTTTCCTCAATTTCAAATATACATAATCACTCAGCAATACCAGGATGGTTAAATTATCCTCAAGGCCAAATGACTTTGAATGAGGTTTCTTTTCTGAACGACATCAATCCCCCATGCACCACAGATATCTGTACAACCAGTACACAAAAAGATCTTCTCCACTGAGCCACATCTTGATACCCATTTACAGATGAAGGTGGATGGCAAGCAGCAAGCCCTCTCAACAGCTCATGCTACTGCACGTGACTGTTCTGCTAAACTCAGGCTACAAATGTCAGGCTTTGGAAAACAAAGCAGAGGTGATTGGTGGTACCCAGCAATGGCTTCACCAAGGGCAGATCTTGCCTGACAAATGTGGTGGCTTTTTATAATGAAGTCACAGTGAACAAGGGAAGGGCAACTGATGGTATCTACCTGGACCTAAGTAAGGAATTGGACTCTGTCCCACATGGCATCCTGGTCACCAAACTGGAAAAACATGGACTGGATGTGTGGAGCACTGCTGGGTAAGGAATTGGCTGGATGGTGGCACACAGAGAGTGGTGAGCAAGGGCACAATGTCCACCTGCAGACCAGTGCCAAGTGGCTCCCTCAGGGGTCAGTGCTGGCACCAGTGCTGTTTGACATCTTTGTCAGTGCCATGGACAGAGGAATCAGTGCAGCCTCAGCAAGTGTGCAGATGGCACCAAGCTGTGTGGCACAGTCAACTTGCTAGAGGGCAGGGATCCATCCAGAGGGACCTGGACAGGCTGCAGAGCTGTGCCCAGGCCAACCTCATGACATTCAACAAGGCCAAGTGTAAGGTCCTGCACCTGGGTAGGCACAATCCCAAGCACAACTCCAGGCTGGGTGGGGAATGGCTGAGAGCAGCCCTGAGGAACAGGCCCTGGGGGTCTGGGGTGATGCAAAGCTCAAGATGAGGCTGCAGTGTGAGTGCAGCCCAGACAGCAACTGTGTGCTGGGCTGCAGCAAGAGCAGTGTGGGCAGCAGGGCAAGGGAGGGGATTCTGCCCCTTTGCTCTGCTCTCCTCAGACCCCACCTGCAGTCCTGTGTGCAGTTCTGGAGCCCCCAGCACAGGAAGGACATGGAAGTGTTGGAGCCGGTCCAGAGGAGGCCACCAAGATGCTGAGAGGGCTGCAGCAGCTCTGCTGTGAGGACAGGCTGAGAGAGTTGGGGCTCTGCAGCCTGGAGAAGAGAAGGCTTCCAGGAGACCTTAGAGTAGCCTTCCAGGATCTGAAGGGGGCTCCAGGAAGGCTGGGGAGGGACTATTGACAAGGTCTTGTAATGCCAGGACAAGGGTCAATGGGTTTGAAGTGTCAGAGGGGAGATTGAAAGTGGATGTTAGGAGGAAGTTGTTTACAGTGAGGGTGGTGAGACACTGGCACAGGTTGCCCAGGGAGGTTGTGGCTGTTCCCTCCCTGGAGATGTTCAAGGCCAGGTTGGATGAGGCCTTGAGTGACCTGTGCTAGTGGGAGGTGTCCCTGCCTACGGCAGGGAGTTGGAATTAGATGATCCTTGAGGTCCCTTCCAACCTTACCATTCTATGATTCTATGAATGTCTCCCAAAGCAGAGATGGCTGAGCCTGGCCACACTGATGTCCAGCTGATGGCTGCCCTGTGTCAATGCTGTCACCCTTACTGACAGAGAGGCTTTCAATTTTTTTTTACTGTTTTCAAGGCAGGTGAAAATACTGCAGCAGCAGGGTGGGATTTTGCAGAGCACTGCTGCAGATCCACCTGTTCTAAAGGAACAAGAGCTTTACTATCAACGCCCATACCTGCAGAATTGGAGTCCAAACCTCTTCTGTTAGAAAAATGCAGAACATAATTTGAACTGGAGGGATGATGTAATGAGGGCTAGTTTATGCCAAGCTGAAGGACTGGTGGTCCTCCTTCCTTTTGTCTCACTTTTGTCATGCAGATCCACTCCCTTCCTCAGGCTGAACTGGCAGCACCTGGCACCAGGAGAGCAGTGGACAGGGTGCATAGTGATGGAGGGGAGGGCATTATGGCACGAGCAGTGTGTCACTCTCTTGGATGCTGGCAGTCCTTTCCCTCAGTTCCACAGAAGTATGGAGCTTTGCATTAAGCCTTGTGGGGTGGCACACAGGAGGATGTGTCTAAATCCTGCTAAAAAGGATTTTCTGTCATCCTGCAAGAAACGGCCTCCAAACGTCCCCCAGGTAGGAGTTTTGAAAAGCTCTAATTTTGCAAATTAATATTTTTCAGGCAGTTCCTGTCACATTTATTATTAGCATTACTATTACTACTGTTGGCATTTTTGCCCATAGTTTCTTATGCATTATCAGAGAGCAAGGATAAAATTGGAACCCAATTAATTTTTTGAACTCTCCTCTCACACCTCTGAAAACAAAAAAGTTCTAAAGCTGTCACCAGCGTACCTATTATTTTGTTTGCTGCTTCCCTCCTCAACAGTGGCATCAAGATGAGCTTATATTTGATGCTTGCTGTCATTTCTCTTTGTTTTCTGTTTGTGAGACACCAATGACTTGTTGCAAATTGGAGAAGGCTCTCAGCATGCCAGGTGCTGGACAAACTGCAGAAGCAGGTTAGCTGGGAAAAAAGCCTCACTGAATTGTAGGTTTAGTACTGCTTGCATGGCTTTCCCTCTTCAGTTCACAATAACTATGATTTCAAAGAAGTGTGTTACAAATTCCTACATTCAGAGCATTACAGAGAAAAGGATTAGCTCATTCTTCCCATGAGTAGCTCCCAGAAACAGCCCTACAACAGCTGGAAGGAAAGCATTTTATTGTTCTGATTCCCCTAAAGCAGCAACACCTTGCAGAACTGCAGGACAGTCCATAGATGCTACAACTATNCTGCTGCCCACACTGCTCTTGCTGCAGCCCAGCACTCAGTTGCTGTCTGGGCTGCACTCACACTGCAGCCTCATCTGGAGCTTTGCATCACCCCACACCCCCAGGGCCTGTTCCTCAGGGCTGCTCTCAGCCATTCCCCACCCAGCCTGGAGTTGTGCTTGGAATGGATCATCCCTCCTAGCTTGTGCATTCTAGTGGAATACATGCTCACGACCATCATTTTCCATAAGCATAATGAACATTTTGTCTTCTCACTGCAGTAAGATGCATTTGCCTCTGTGTCTGGAGCCTGAGCCACCAAGAATTGTTTCTCACTTGATAACTTTTTTACATTACTGGAAAACACCAACCTACAAGTGAAAATTTAATTCAAAGAACACCTCAGACAGAACTGCTGCAATTCTGTTGACACGATTCTTTCCAACAGTGCTGTTTTAAGCATGCATTTCCCCCAGGGGCCCTTGCATTTACTTATTAATTTATTACTAAGGACCTCGAAGATGGAGAACCAAGGCGAGCAGGCAAACCTGCGGCAGGCTGATCTGAGACTCGTGTCCTCTGACTCTTGTCCTCATGCAGTGAGGTGCAGAGTCTGTGATCAGGTTAAAATCCTGGCCAAGAGCTCTCATTACCTTCAGGAAGATCAGCACTTCTCCAGTCCCTCTCTTGTGAGAGCAGAGGCTCTCCTTCTCTGACCGAGCCTTGTTTCTAATTAGGTCACTATCAACACTTTCTCTGCTTTCAACCTTATTACGAACTTCATTTGTTCTCTCCCCTTGCACTAAAAAAGATGAGACTTCTCTAAAACAATCTATGAATTCTACAGAAATATTTTCAGTCAGAGGGAATTGCCACTGAATAACTGGGTCTTTTTTGCTCGGAAGGCTGTAAGGTCATGACACCGATTCACACTGGTGCTGAGAAAGTTTACCCTTCAGGCCCACCTCTGAGTTTCCTGTTTGCTTGATTTATTTCAGCTTTTCCTCTTATCAGGTGAGTAGTTTGACCATTTGATTTCGTTGTTGGTTCCTTTCCAGATGCCAGACCTACTGAGTATTTAAATATATATCAGAAGTTCAGCAGGAAATTGAAAATTGATTCTCTACAGCAGTTATCTGAGGTATGGCTCAAGTTCTAGCTTCAAGTTAGCCAGGGCAAAGAGCTAAAGCAGTCTCAGGGGAATGCCAGCTTGACAGACATTCTGGAATGGTTTCTGTGGCATCTCTGAGGATGAATTCAGAAACTATGCCCTAGTGTAACAAGTCTCCTGTTTACCGTTGGACCTACTAAATGGTAGGGCTTCCTGCTCATGGAGGGTGAGACGAGAACAAAAAGGGGGTTTGGATGACTTGAACAATATGTAAGCACCTTTTAGTGAAGACAGAGGTGATGAATTGTCAAATGATGGCCAGATTATGGCTCCTCATCATTTTCTTCAGCTGTGCTGTGGCATGGCCACAGGCTGTGATCACAGCTCAGCCTACTGATGTAGATATAAAGGAGGTGGCTTCCGTTCAAGGTATTAATCCACAGATGGCAATAGGAGCCATAGGGCTGTAGAGGACAGAAAGACAGGAGAACATAAGTTGACAGAGCACAGCTGGAGCTTGGATACTCACAGAGGCAGACATCTAGTGTGTCCATGGCTGTTTCTATAAGCACACCTTTGCTGGTAACTGGTGATGAAGACTCACAGCCCAACCTCTGCTATGAAACTGAATTTACCCTCCCTTAGTTTTCCAAACAGTTCCCAAGGCTGCTGAGTATAGCTGAAGCTCCAGTAGAGCTAAGTGTTTACTGTAAAAATAAGTGGCATGACATAAAGTTGTATTTTCAGTAATGCTTACATGAAGTTGATATACTAACAGCTGCACCGACTCAAAGTGGTACTCAAGACCTTTGTTATTCTGAGGCATAGAGAAATGAATGGCAGAAACAGCACTTGGGTGCAGAATACAGTGATGTTTTTCTCTGCAAAATCAATGAAACCAATCCTGGGTAAAATATTTGCAAAGAATATAAAAGTGACTTAGACACTTCTCTGCCTAAGCTTAGGATTGCTTCAGCAGCACCTCCAGTGGCAGCCTAATAAACGTTTCTTGGGCTCCAGAAGCTGTGATATGCCAGAGAGCTCAACCCCCCTTTTATACTCTGGCAGGAGAATGAGTGCAATAATGATTCACTGTTACTGGCCACAGTCAGTTCAATACAGATTTATTTGGGTCTGTATCTTTTTGTTGTTGTTGCTGTTGTTGAAAATATATTTTCACACAAATGGGCCTGG
This sequence comes from Ramphastos sulfuratus, assembly GCA_013399055.1. Taxonomy (NCBI): domain Eukaryota; kingdom Metazoa; phylum Chordata; class Aves; order Piciformes; family Ramphastidae; genus Ramphastos; species Ramphastos sulfuratus. The sequence goes on along the minus strand of WBNM01031005.1, from coordinate 24,836 downwards.
TGTGTTCAAACTTCCTAAATAATAATTCCACTGAAATTCTGTCATAAATAAATTACCATTAAAAAAAAATCTCTTGGAATTAAAAATAAATCAGCAGATTCTCCGTTCAGCAGCAGCAATAAATCCTTCCTCTATCATGGCATACACTGTTTACATTTGCCTAGGGGCTCTAAAACATTATGAGATGAAATGATTTTCCTGTTCCTTGGTGTCTGCCTGCCATAGAATTTAAGTGTTTTGTGAATTTAATTGTGAAGAGAACAGTTTAACATTTTTCAGCCCCCTGTGGGGAAATGGAAGGAGGAGCCAAGTGGATGTTCTGCTGCCTGGAAAATGATTCATATTTAAAATATAACTCTGATGACTGTATCAGGTGAGATTCAGAAGGCCAGCATATGACTCCATGACCATTAAAGACCCATGCACAGTGTCAAGAGAAGGATCTGATGTCATAAATAGAGTCAAGCCTGCTTGCAGTAGACTTTCATTCCTGATTGAATAAACATATCTATTTATGAAACATTAAACCAATTTTCAGCATTTTACTGGAAATCTATTAGTTGCTTTTGGGCTCTCTGAAAGGTGTCATACTTCATTGACTGAGAATTCAACTGTCATACTTTGAGGAGAGAGTTTATATCTCCTGCAACTAAAAGCTGTAAAAAGGCAGTAGCAGTCTTTTGCTGGAGCATGGATAAAACAAACAGAACCTACTGCTGCTGTTGCTTAGATGTAAAAAGATTTTTTTTTGTTTTGTTTTTTTTTTTTCATAGAATCANGTTGCTGTCTGGGCTGCACTCACACTGCAGCCTCATCTGGAGCTTTTCATCACTCCAGACTCCCAGGCCCTTTTCCTTTTCCAATGGAAAAGATTGTCCTGTCTTACATAGACTACTGAAGTCTGGGAAAACATATAACTTAGATTTGCCAAACCATTTCTGTACAATTCAGAGAATGAGAGAGAAGATTGCTGTATATGCTGGAATAAAATCAAGACTAGTAGTTGCACCTCCTTTAAATACACACCCCTTTTTTCTTCTCATTTCCCAATTGCTGTTTCTTTCCTTGGTCCTCTTTTACACACCTTCATGCCTTGTAAGCAATATGGAAAGGAGTTCTGTGCTATTGTGTACGCTCACTTGTACTGACTTGTCTGCAAGGTGCACAGAAGCCTGGGTGTGACACAAAGAACAGTTTGATGTACAGAGCCTACAGCACCAAAGGAGCCTGGAATTTCACTCAGGAGCAAATGACAACAAAGCCTTGGAAAATCTGAGCAGCTGGGGTAGAAAAAGGGGTGTGTGGGAAAAGAAATTAAAAAGGCATAGAATCATAGAATGGTAAGGTTGGAAGGGACCTCAAGGATAATCTAGTTCCAACTCCCTGACATAGGCAGGGACACCTCCCACTAGCACAGGTCACTCAAGGCCTCGTCCAACCTGGCCTTGAACACCTCCAGGGAGGGAGCAGCCACAACCTCCCTGGGCAACCTGTGCCAGTGTCTCACCACCCTCACTGCAAACAACTTCCTCCTAACATCCACTTTCAATCTCCCCTCTGCCACTTCAAACCCATTGCCCCTTGTCCTGGCATTGCAAGACCTTGTCAATAGTCCCTCCCCAGCCTTCCTGGAGCCCCCTTCAGATCCTGGAAGGCCACTCCAAGGTCTCCTGGAAGCCTTCTCTTCTCCAGGCTGCAGAGCCCCAACTCTCTCAGCCTGTCCTCACAGCAGAGCTGCTGCAGCCCTCTCAGCATCTTGGTGGCCTCCTCTGGACTGGCTCCAACACTTCCATGTCCTTCCTGTGCTGGGGGCTCCAGAACTGCACACAGGACTGCAGCTGGGGTCTGAGGAGAGCAGAGCAAAGGGGCACAATCCCCTCCCTTGCCCTGCTGCCCACACTGCTCTTGCTGCAGCCCAGCACACAGTTGCTGTCTGGGCTGCACTCACACTGCAGCCTCATCTTGAGCTTTTCATCACCCCACACCCCCAGGGCCTGTTCCTCAGGGCTGCTCTCAGCCATTCCCCACCCAGCCTGGAGCTGTGCTTGGCATTGTGCCTACCCAGGTGCAGGACCTTGCACTTGGCCTTGTTGAATGTCCTGAGGTTGGCCTGGGCACAGCTCTGCAGCCTGTCCAGGTCCCTCTGGATGGATCCCTGCCCTCTAGCAAGTCGACTGTGCCACACAGCTTGGTGCCATCTGCACACTTGCTGAGGCTGCACTGATTCCTCTGTCCATGGCACTGACAAAGATGTCAAACAGCACTGGTGCCAGCACTGACCCCTGAGGGAGCCAATTGGCACTGGTCTCCAGGTGGACATCGTGCCCTTGATAACCACTCTCAGATAAATTTCAACTGACAGGTGACTACATACTTGGTTTCCTAGAGTTAAATTTGTAGCTTCCAAAGTATCTTAGTGATGGACCTCACATATTAAACTTCACCTAAATTATCCATTAAAAAAAAAAAAATATTTTCTGTCTAAATGAACAGAATTAAATATCACCTGACAAATTTTGCTAATGTGCTTGGTAGCGAGGCAAAACCAGCACTAAAAAAAGAACACTGCTGGCAAATTCAGTGAAGAATAAAATCAGTCAAGTATGATGTTCATCATTTCTTATTTACTATGCTAATTAGATCCCAGCATTCTGCACTGTGATGTGCATGGCTTGCTCTGTTCAAGATGTTACCCACGTTATTTCTTTGGGAGTTGTCTTCTTCCCTTGCTGCCAACTTAATATACATGCTCGTAGTGCACATGCGCTGGGAACCAGAGCTTCAGAAGTTCCTGCCCACCCCAGCATTGCTCTGTGTGCATACCAGACGACCACAAACAGATCTGCTTCCAGGGTCAGCACTGCATGAAGCATGGTTGGACTCATTAAAGCAAACAGCTGGCTACACGCTCCGTAAAACTGAAAATTAGCAGTGCTGTGAAGTGGCCTCTTGAACTTTGCGACTGCGGTCAGGGTTAGGAATGACAGAATCAGAGCGCTGGGAGTTGGAAGGAATAAGAGTAAATCTGAAAACAGAACAGACTGGAGCACTCCTGCATGTCTCTTAGGGTGGAACTGTGCATTAGCAGATGGCAGCCTAAAAACAATATGTGCTGAGAGAGCTGGAGATGTATGGCAAGATTTTCAACACCTACGCAAACGTTCAAAAGAGTATTGTCTGTCAGGGGCGGTGGAGGGATTTACGAGCTGCTTTTGTGTGGCTTTCCGAAGCGATTATCTGTATGCCATCAGCTGTGGGATGTTGGAGGCAAACCCAAGGCAAATTTTTACAAAATGGAATGTGAGAACTAGTCACAATATTAATCCATATGTTTTGATGTGAGCATTGTAAAACACAGAGGAAACAGCCCAGGCCCTTCGCATTGGTAGATCATGTAGCTGGGTTGCTTGAGAGAGGCAGCAGAAAATTGCAACTGAAGAGCAAATCGTGATCTTGCCATCTGCCTGGAAGGGATTATTATATAGGATTTGCTGTCAATCAACCAACCTGTTTTGAAGCAAAGGCAGAACAGTATATGATTTTTTTCCCCCATGCTCATTTCATGCACTAATTCCCTACTCAGAAACTAGCCATTTCCAGCACTGGCTGCAGAGAACTCTGGCTGCAGCTCTCTGCCCAGCCCTGCAAAAAAACGTAGATGAGGTGGGAAGAGGCTGCTCAGTGTTTTTGTTAAATAGTGGCCAAAGCTCATAGATGTGACAAGGAATTGAATCTTACCATACTGTGTTTATTGAGGTGATGGCATCAGGGAAGCGTTGGCTGCTGTGTATCACATATTCATGCTGATTCTCTTTTTTTCCCCTCTTGTTCCCATGTGAGAACTTTCCTCAATTTCCACCTTTTTAAGAGCATTTTTTGTGCTTTATATTTTTTTGAGGTTGTTTGAGAGTTTTCTTCTGAAGCCAGAAATTGTGCTTGTCTGTCTGCTTGATCTTTTCAAGCATTTTCCTATAGATTCTAGGCTATAGCATTGCCCATAGCCAAGTTTCCTTATGTAGGACCTCTAATCTAAGGGTCTCCAAGAGTGCTAAAATAGTTACATGGAAGCCACACCATGCCCTTGCAGAATCCAGGGCATCTGAGAAGTAATAGACTGAAGTATAATTTAAGATCATGTAGTGAATCCATTATAGGAGTTCACACTGCAGGGGGCAAGTAGCAAAGAAACCTCTCCATTTGTTAATGTTTTTTTCACCACTGGCTCTCTTCATGATGAAGTGGAAGTGGATACACAGGTTTGCAAATAAGCTATTTGGTCAGTCCCCTGGTGTAATGTAAGAGCTGAGACTTCCTCTGCAGCTGGGGCTGATGCAGAGTTCACAGACTTTAAAGTGCTATTTTCAGGGTACCACCTGGAGTTACAAAGACCAGAAGAGCAACACTGCNTTCCAACCTTACCATTCTATGATTCTATAAATTAGCTCCTTGCATTTTCCTTTTGCAAAGGTACCAGACAAAGCTTTCTCTCCAAAACAAGATGTTTCTGTGAGCAGGGGCTGGGTTGTGTCAAAATGTGCACTTGGTGTGTGCTGGAGCACCCAGGCACACCTGAGTGCCCGGAGACATTCCACAGCCAGGAGAGGCATTAAGCTCCTAGCAGAGTTCCGTGCAGTGCCGCCTAGCACACAGCACACCCATCCTGACCTATTTCCCAAACCAATCTGGTAATGGCTTGTCCCTGGGATTTACTCTAACTGAGAATTGCTTTGCCACTGTGGTATTTTTGAGCCTTCAGACCAGCTCGTTCATCCCTGTGCTAGGTTGCCAGGTTTGCTGCAATAGGGGAGCAAATAACCAAGATTTTATGGAAAGAAGCTTCTGAGCCAGGGGGAGACAGAAACAAGAGCTAAACCTGACTGTAAGCTCAGATCTTTTTTTTTTTTTCAAGGTTGGTACTTGGAAGCTAGGATTTTGGGGTTGGTAGATGTGTTCTTGGTTGTGCACATGTTTTGGGGTTTGAGCTTTCATAGGAAAAGCTCTTTCTCCTCACAGTGGTGGGAGAGGTTGGAGGTGGCCAAGGAAAGGTTGCTCTGTTATAGAATCATAGAATCATAGAATGGTAAGGTTGGAAGGGACCTCAAGGATCATCTAGTTCCAACTCCCTGCCATAGGCAGGGACACCTCCCACTAGCACAGGTCACTCAAGGCCTTGTCCAACCTGGCCTTGAACCCCTCCAGGGAGGGAGCAGCCAGGGCCTCCCGGGGGGGCCTGTGCCAGTGCCTCACCACCCTCACTGTAAAGAGTTTCCTCCTAACATGAGTCTAAATCTCCCCTCTGCCACTTCAAACCCACTGCCCCTTGTCCTGTCATTACAAGACCTTTTGAACTTTGGTCTGTGTAGTAGCCTTTTTGCTTGGCTCCTGGCTGGTTTTCCTACTGTTTTCCCAATGTCAGGAATAGGAGGTTGGCTGGGCTGACAGAGAATCTGTCGTGGTGCAGCTGGGCAGGAGATGGGACAGCAAACTGGGGCTGACCTGCTGCACTGCAGCAGAGGGAAACTTCTTTCCTAGATAGCCTCATCTCTATGCTGACGTCTGAAGTATGTGAACTTTGGCAGAAAGGGTTTTCTTTAGCTGCTGTTTATTACTTGGGATGATGGAAGCCTACTCTTTTAGAAGCTGAACTGAATGGTAGGAATACAGCAAGCCTAGCAGGAGTGAAGACAGCCTAGTGAAGATGTCTCAACTCAGCACAGTGGATTTGCACCCCAGAGCGGCCTCGATTGCTTTGCTTCTGTTGGAATGATTTCAGCTGTGTCGTGCACACTGAAAACACTTGCACTTTGGTGTAAAAACTGACTCTTTGGCAGCAAAAACAAGCACTACAGCTGTGCTTGAGGGCTGATATTTGACATACTTAAACTGCTAAAATCAACTATCAAGTGTTCTCTCTGACCATATATTCATTTTCAGTTCATGCACTCTGGACTGTGATTTGTCTTGCATGTAATGCAGATTTAGCTGGTCAGGAAAAGCAAGTGCTGACTGAGAACAGTAACAGAGTATGCCCTGAAACTAGGAATATTCCAGTAACATTTCATGTGATGGGTTAAATCAGGCTGAGGGCTCTTGAGTTTGTGCTATGCAGGAGTTGAGAATCCACAAGAAGGAGGTTCTGTATCTCCAGATCAAGGTGATCTCTCCAGCTAGCGGACAGCTGATGAAGGATAACAGCATCACTCCTTGACCAGAACACCACGACCAACAGTACTCTAGGGCTGCTTTGACTTTGCTTTCTTTGCTTTTTTCTGCCTCTGAACTGAAACTAAACCAACAGCTTTTCTCCCTTCTGTGAAGGTTATTTCACCTGCCATGAGATCCCAAGCACAGCCACCCTTTTGTGGTTACACTCTGAAAATACTGAGTGCTGTTGACCTTTTGTCGCATGATGATAATGCACCATGCAGATAATTTGCCTTGTTAATCCTTATCAAGCACTGATTTTGTTGGCCAATAGCAAGTTATAGATAAGGGCTGAGATTTTTTTTTTTCTTCCTGTGCGTTGTCCTACATACTTTAAAAATAACTAGGACACAAACTTTTTGATGCAAACTTCCTTGACAAATATAGATGTGTTCTTTTTTTTTCCCTTTCTCTCCTCTCTTAAACATGGAAAAAACTGTAAGAAGAAGAAGAATCATTGCCTCCCAAACACAGTAATTGTGAAGCCCAGACATCCCTTTAACAAGGAATGGCAGTGGCTTTAAGGTAGACAGGGAAAAATAGCTGTGAAAAGTCTTTCCTCTTATGGAGAGGCTCTTGCTTCTCCCTACTTTTGTCAGTATCCAGACCTGCTATGTAATTCTTCACTGCTTTCCAATACAAGCTGCTTTAGGTGTTCTTGTGGCTTGTCTTTTTGGTTTTGGTTGTTTGGGCTTTTCTTGTCCCCTGTAATTGCTTCGTCTGTGCCACCATTCTGGTTAGATCTTCCCTGTATATTTGGAAGGGGGAGTTGGGTAATAAAACTGCTGCCTCTGCCAAGCAAGGTTGGTGTGGCTGAGGTGGCAAGGAAAGGGCATTGCAGCAATATGGCACCATGAGATAAGAGGGTAGGAAGGAGCCAGCAGGATTCTGGGTGCCAAAGTGCAGGGATTGGAGCTTTTTCCTTGAGTGTGTTGCACTGTTCCATGGTATTGCTGTGTCTTGGCTGTCCCCTATGCCCACATGGCTGCATCTATGCTGGAAAAGGGAAATTTGAAGAGGAGACAGCAAGTGTCTGACTCAGCCCATGAACCCTCAGGGGAAATGGTTTCCCTGCATGTGTTGTAAGGCTCTGCTGCTTCAAGCTCTTGGTGTGTTCAGTCTTTGTGTCTGGCTAGCAGAGGCTGTGGATGCAGCCAGACCAATCATCAGAACTTGCTTTGATGTTTTTACTTCATGAAAATTTGTGTAGCTTTCTAGCTGTGTTGTTCATGATTAGCGTGGTTGCCTCCAAGGAAACCTCCCTGCCACTGAGAAAGCTATGGGAGAAGAAAGCCTGGCAAGGTGGAGATCAGGCTCTTGTACAAGACATAGCAAAGAAAGGAAATGGGTTCAGCTCAGTCTGGGCAAAACTGTAACCACAGCTGAGTTCTAGGAATGGCTTAGGTTGGAAAGGGCCTTAGAGATCACCTAGTCCTAACCCCCCTGCCATGGGCACGAATACTTCCCATGTAATATCTCCCATGTTCTGGTTTGAGCTGGCTCAGGGCAGAATTTACCCTTTGACAGGAGTGGAAGTTATATAGAAACAGTATTTACAAAAGTAAGCAGAGCACAAAAGCTATTAAGGGAAAAGAAATACATATACACACACATACACATATATGTATATAAAGAAATATATATACATACACACACATGTGTATATACATACACACACATATATGTATATAAAACATATATGTATATAAAGAAATATATACACATACACACACACATATATGTATATAAAGAAATACATATACATACACACTCACACACACACACATATATATAAATATATTATATATAAGAGCCAAAACACCTGGAGCCAAGAGACAGCTGACTGGAAGGTCTGCTCCTTATGCAGGAACGTTGCAAGAGAAGGGATGGAATAACATATTACAATACCTGATGCCTCCCCATTGGGACTTCCCACTGCCATGGAGGAATTCCACTCCATGGTATAACAGCTGACCCACAACATTCCTCGTTCAACCTGGCCTTGAACACCTCCAAGGAGGGGACAGCCAGGGCCTCCCTGGGCAACCTGTGCCAGTGTCTCACCACTGGGAGGTCTTGCACTCTCTGTTCCAGAAGAATCTTGTCTTATTCTTCTTGCTCTCTGTTGCACCAGGGAAAGAAAGCAAGAGCTAGAAGCACCCAGAGAGGCTCAGGGCCCTGCATGACCCCTGCTGCTTGGCTGGCTTTTCCCTGGGCTTTGTGGTGCAGGCTATCACACATAGGCAGATCAGTTTGTACATGCTCAGCTGCTGGTTGTGGGCTGGTTCTCAATGGCAGACAAGCTGTGTGGGGAGGCTGGGTGGGCAAACACAACTTCCNTCAATGGCAGACAAGCTGTGTGGGCAAACACAACTTCTGCTCTGTCAGATTTTAACACAGCTTCCAGAAATGCTGCAGACATACGACAAGACAGTCAGTGATTTGGATGTCAGTGGAGGCAAGGTAACACTTGCTGTTAGCCTACACTGGGCTCACCATCAGCAGGAACATGTAGCTACAGACGGGCTGCAATGTGCACTGCCTACTGCCCAGGCAGCAGCCAAGGCTCATTTTGGGGTCAGAGCTTTATGAGGGGTGGGTGGAAGCAGCTGGGAGTGGCAGAGAGCACAGCTGGTGAGCAGCAGTTTCCCTGTCCCAGAAGCACTAGAACCAAGGAGCTTTGCATTTCAAAGGTGATGAACCTTCTGCAGACCCTGCAAAATGCAAGCCTGGGATTGGTGTGTTAAATTTCTGCATGGGGAAGAGGTGTCTGTGGGGGAGGAGGAGGGAGAAGCAGAGGAGGCAGCACGCAGAAAGCAGAGGCCAGAGCCCTTACCTGGGTGCAGGTGCCAATCTGCTGTCTGCATGAGCCTGCCCCAGTTGCTATGCTCTCCTTTGCTGTGTGCACAGAAAATTGTGATAAATAGAGGTTCAGGCAGTGAAGAGCATTTATTTTTATTTGCCTATTTTTGTCATTCCCTTGGCATCTCCAGATGAATAGTGGAACCAGGAGGGAAAGGCTATTCTCCTTGTGAATACAGTCCTTGTGTGTGAGGCAGCCTGTCTCAAAGACAATTTGATGCCTGCTTGGCCCCTTGCAACCTACTTTCACCTTGGAAATATCACTCCAGGGTAATGGTCTGCTTTTGGCAACCCTGCCAGCAACCCCACAGAGTCATTCAGAGCTGTGGACAGGCAGTTTTTCCATGCTCCCTGACTGGGATGGCTCAGGTCCTGGTCTCTGTCCTTTCCTTTGTTTGCTGTCAGGTGTTAGAGTGGCTGTGGAAGGATCTCCTTTGGGCACACAAAGCTCCACGTAACACAAAGGCTCTTCTAGCCCTCTGCAGGGCTTGGATCCATCTTGCCCCAGTGCTGGTGAGAGCTTGCCATTGCACAGGGTGGTTGATACAACCTTTTGCCTCACCTCTCTTCTTTCTAGAGACAAACTACTCTTTCAGCCTTCCCCTTTCATGAGAAAGGATTAAAAGATGTGCAGACTGTTCACTAGTGAGCATGTTGCTTTTCTTTCCTATTTTCTTTCTCCAACACGTCAGTGTTAGAGGCCCAACACTTGGCACATAGGCCCACAGGTCCATGTAAAGCATCATCCCCTCCCTGTCAATGCTACTGACTCCTAAGTGAGGGGGCTAAAGCAAAGCCCCAAAGCATCAGGTGCAGATGACACTGTGCACAGCTCAAAGAAGGGTAAGAGGAGCTGTTTCACATCTTGTCAGTCCACTGAAAGTTAAAATTCCAGCAAAGACAACAGTTGCAAGACTTGCCAAGGACTCCTCTGTTCCTGTCTGATGCTGGAAGCCAGGGTAGGGATGAGACTACAGGCAAAGCCTGTTTAATATTCCTTTCTGTCCCTCTGATCTCCTCCCTACCCTGCAGAAGCAACATGTCCCATGCTTCTACAAAGCTTGTCCTGAGCAACAGCAGCATCTGTCAGGGGTTATGGTGGCATTAGCCTCATGGAGCTGGGAGCTAGCAGTGCTTGGCAGAGTGACAGTTCTGCTGTACCTTATGTAAATCTGTATCTTGCATAAATCTGTCTCTGCCTGCTCTGCCAAGGTGTGTGGTCACAATTTGTCTGATTCCTCCTGCTGTACACAAGACCTTTCAGTTTCCTCCCTCCTTCCTCACACCTCCCCACTCCATACCCTTTCCCTCACAGATTTCCCATGAGTCCTAAAGGGAACATATCTTGTTAGGCAGATGTGCCATGCACTGCCCCCTCAGGTGCTGCAGAAAGCTCTTGGTAATCCTATGGAAAGTCTGGAGACTCCCTGTGGCTTTGGCCACCTTCCACTATGGGTTGCACCTGGTCCCAGCTCCTGGTTCCTTGCACATCAGTACTTCATGGTACCTGGTGTGCCTTGCTTGCTTCTTCATTTCTCTTGGCCACTCACAGATACTTCTGAGGCTAGAAAGTTGCAGTAACTGCCCCAGTTCTCGGTCTTCTTCCAGTGTCTAAGGAAATGCTTGGGGAAAACAAGAAAACCTCTGTTAAACAGAACATTACATCCCCAGCAGCACTTGTGCCATGCTCTTTCATACTCACCAGCTGAAAAGAAAATGTTGACCACTTGAAAACATCTCAGATCTCTGTGAGAATTGTCCCAAGCCATCATTTCCTCCCCAGCACTCCTCAGGGACCTGATGTNCTTACCATTCTATCATTCTGTGATATGAGCCATGCTGCAGTGTGGGGAAGGTTCACTGTCAGGTGCTTTTCCTCTGCCAGTTTGTCACTCCTCACCACCACCTCCCCTCAACTGCTTTATTGTTTCAAGACTGTAGTAAAGAGCTACTCTGAGCATTGTGGCGGTGATCAGCACAATGCTCCTGTCGGTCTGCAAGGCCAATTTCTTAGTATGCATTACCCAAGAAAATACAGCAGCACCGAAGCAGTTTCTAGTCTGCCAAGCAAACCCACTGCACCTCTTGGTCAGGCTCTCCACGGAGATCTACGTCCTTGGGTGCTGAGAAGGAGGTACTCAAGAGTAAGAGTGCTTATTACTGTGACTATTGTTCAGTGTCTGGAGGTGGTAAGGCACGAAGGCAATACATGCTTCTACCACAGGTTACCAGAGGGAAAAAAAACCCACATTGTATTACAGCACACACCCATGGCTCTTAAAATGGAAGTTTCTGTTTTCTCTCCAAGCCTTCTCTTCTGTTTCTTCTTTCTTTCTTTTTTTTTTAAAAGACAGATGTATAAGCCATAATGCTGTGAATGTTATGTATTAGGTCCATACGATGGCTCTTTAAAAAAACAATTACATGTGGTACAAGAGGGAGAGGAAACCACTCTGTTCCTGTAAATGGCCACTTAAGATGTGAACAACAAATAAATAACCGTCGTAAATAATCTGGTGTATCTGAGCGTTAGCTTTTAGGAGGAATAAATCAGAGCTCCTTCCCCATTGTCTGCTGAGAGGCATCGGAAATGGAGTTGGAAGATCTCAGAGTTGTGGCGAGGAGTCGGGAAGCCCACGGGAGCGTGTGGGAGTCTCCTGCTTCCCCCTGCCTTCTCCCGCTGCACTTTCCCGCAGCAGCCCTCCCCGCTCACAAGCATGTGCCACTCTCCTTAGCCTCACTTGCCTCTCGTAGGTGCAAGAGCCACGCCTGGGGAAGGCAGCCTGGGGAAGGCAGCCTGCGTTCACGCCTCTCCCAGAGCGCTCCCGGAGCGCTCCATCCTCCACCTCTCCACCGGCGCTCGCCCAGCCGCCTCTGCCCACCCATTCCCGCTCCCGGCAGACGGAACCAGCCGCTCTGTGCCAAGCCGGAGCCAGTGCTGGTATTTCGGTGCAGCTGCAGTCGCTAAGCCCCGGCGCGTAGCTGCGTGGCTGGCCGGGGCTGTGTCGCTTTAAGGCAGGTGGCACCTCCCGAGCGGGGACGGCTTGAAATAGGCTCCGGCAGTGGCAGGCAGCGGTGTACGCACGGCTCTGCGCGGCCGCGCCGGACTTAGCCTGCGCCCCGCGGAACGGGAGCCGCTCCTCGCCCCGAAGTCGCCTGCTAGCCGCAGGTCCTCTCCGGATCACTGCAAAGGTCTCATCGGGCAGAAGGTGATGCGAGGAGATGATTTAAAGGTGAAAATGAGAAGGTCTCCACCCCTCAAGCCTTGGCCACTTTTCTGACGGCAGAGTCTGAGAGCTCAGATGTCTTCTTTACTCTGGAAACAGGATTTGTAACGAAAAAAGAGATTTTTTTTCTTCTTCTTCATTTAATCCTGATAAAGAAGATTATTGGGAAGCTATTAAAAATCCCTTATTGTGATACAGATGGATTTTAAAAAGTGTTAGTTCTTTCCAATGAACACGAATAGAGTGCTCTGCTTCTGGTTGGATTACTCAGGTAAGGAGCTTCCTTAGGATTTCAGATTCAGAAACCAGATCTGGAACTCACCAGATAATAACTGGAGGAATGCTCCCCGCTGGGTTTCTCTGATAATGATAAGATGATCTGTGTGTAAAAGTCTGTGTGTGCCAGCAGTTTGCTGGCAAACAAGTGCATGAAGCAATGTCTCTGTAAGGAATGCTGGGTTTGTGCAAAGGTAGTTTGAAATAGTGCAGTTTGAGAAAGGCTTTTTATTCTTCTTTGAAAAGGCAGGGAGCTAATAAAGCCTGAGTGGATTAAGTCAGGCTGCTGCCCATGTGGTTAGCAATATGATGCTGGAGGAAAGACACGGGAGCATTTAGCAGGCTGTGGAACTTTGGTTTTGCTTTGTTGGTTTGGCTAGGATTTTTAAAGTTCAGTTTAAATAACCTGAATACCTGAAATATCCCTCTGTGAGAGTCCCTGCTCCCTCCTACCTTTCTGTGTAAAAGAGCATGGAAGCACCGAAAGTGGCAGGAAGGCATTAATTCCTGAAGACATGGGAAGCCTACTGGGAGCTCCCTGGTCTGAGGGGATTGAATCTATTTTGCAAGATAAATAGGCCTAAAAAGAGAGGAGCAAAAGTACACTGTATGCTGCAAAGTAAACAGTCAGAAATTAAATTAATTAGATGTTGAGCAGTGCATCAAACACTCAGTAAAGAGAAAGGAAGAACCTCATGCTGCTCAAAATAAAGGCTTAGTATTTTCTCCTAATTATACTTGTCAATTTATGTGGTCCTTTTCAACCACTTTGACTTTAAAAGCTTCCCAGAGACTGTGTTGCTTTTAAGAGAAGGGGCAAAAATAGATTTTTATGCATCTATTTTACTGCTGCTGTGTTCTGCTGTTTTAATACTGCTAATTTTCCTACCGCAGAAACCCCTCTGATACATCAGGTATAGGCTTTGGGGTTTCTGATTTTTCTGTAAAGATATAATTTTATATGGGAGAGATTTAATCTTTCAGAGTCTCCCTTGCCCTGGGAAAATGAGGTTCATCTGATTGGGTTGTTAGACAGAAAGCGGCATGGTGCCATTGGCCGAATGAGGAGGTGCCTGAAGTTTGATTAATTTGGCAATCTGAAATGCAGCCGAAGGTGTTGTTAGGGGAACTGGACAATGTGTAGCGTAGCTGAGCCTTGCAAGCCTCCCCATCCTTGCAGGCATGGAGAGGGAGCTGTTGAAGTTAGGAAGTCAGAAGGAAATGTAGCCAGTCGCTAAAATAGTGAATACAAGTCAGAAAAATCTGTCTGTGTTGGATGGCCAAGCGTGCCAGCTCTGGGAGACAAAGACATTGCTCCTCCCCTTTGCAATAGCAAGCTTTTAAAATTGTTGTCAGTCTGCTTTGTGAAAAGATCAAATATTCTGTAGAGTACATCTGAAATGCAGCCTGGCTATCCTCCAGTCCTTTTACATGCATGGGTCGAACAGAAGGAAGCTGATTCCAGCTGGGGATTAGAAACAGAATTCTGAGAAACAATTGCTTAGTTTAGCAGACAGATTTATGATGAAATATTTATGCTTGCAAAAGTCAAAGCCAATAAACTGTTACCTTCTGGGTCGGGATTAGCCTTCCACTCTCGGGGCTGGAGTATTTTTGAAATGCATGCCAGGTGTCTAAGGCTATTGTATGCCTATCTGTAATATATTTAAAGTAGTTCTGATACTGTTTGGACACACTGGGGGTTGTTAGCTTGCTGTGTGGTTTGGGGTTTTCTTATGTTTTTAATCTGGGTTTAACTCTTGCAAATTCAGCTATGGACCAGTCTGGGGATATTTTCCAGCCTTCTATTTACATTGGGTTTGGTATTTAGTCCTTAGAGCATCACAGTTTCATTTCTACAACTGAATTATTGAAGTTATCCAGGTGCCTCTGTTGACATCTGGTTACCTCAGCTGTCCTTTTTGGGCATGACCTTTGTTGTATGACAACTGCATCCTGCAGGGGGAAATAATAACCCAAAGACAAAAGGAGTGGAAAAGAAATGTAGAAAATAACTGTTTTAATGGAAGCTGACTGTTCTGTGTGCTTTGAGGTGATGGATAATAATGTCTGTCTAATATTTTGTTTAGAGAATGGCAGTGGCCTCTGCAATGTCCTGGGTCCTGTATTTGTGGATAAGTGCCTGTGCAATGCTGCTCTGTCAGGGGTCCCTCCATCACACTTTCCAGCAGCATCACCTGCACAGACCAGGTAGGACTGAGATCAGCTATGGGATGCTGTAAGATTGCAGACTCACTGTGCTCATGTCTGTCTTGATAAATGATTGAATAATCATAAAATACTTCTAATCATTTAACTTTTATGAGTTACCTTTTGTACTGCACGGCAGTTTTTTTTGATTGGTTGGTCTGTCATGTGTTGATCTTGCAATATGAATCCTTTAACATCACCTAACAACTTCCCAACACAGGAATCCCTGTTGGGACAACATTCAGTTTCTTTATCCTTATTTCTATGTCCCCATCTCCCCATTTTGTCCAGTTTTAGAGCGGGTGTATAGCTCAGAAAGGCATTATGGCAGCACACGTGTGCGTAACTTTGCAGTTACCTGACCTAACCCGGGACTACATCTCAGTCATAGTTACTAGTATTAAGTAGAGACTGAGTGTTTGTCTTGGCACAAAAGAGAGACAATTATGCTAAGGTTTTTAAGTTTACCTCTGAAAATTGATGGGGTTGCAGAAGTGCAGCCCAGAAGAGAGTTTGGGACTGTCTTTTAATGACATTGAATGCCTGAGAAGTCCCAGATCAGCAGTGGAGAGTGAAGCTCACTGGGACTGCTGTGATCCACAGACTGCACCTTAGTTGTTTTATTGTGCTTTTATTAATAGATAGTGGATCACATAACTTTTCAGCTCTTAATTGAACTTTGAAGAGAATGTGCTGTGTTAAAAATTGAGGAGCTGGCGGATTCTAGCACAGTATTATCACCAGGTTAAAATGAGATGGGCCAAGAATGCCACTTAATGAATTCGAATCCAAGGAAAAGTGGGAGAAGTTTAAAGAGCTTTGGAAATGAAAGATGTAAAATGTGAACTTGCAGTGTTGAATCATTTAACAGTGGAGCAACTAATACTTTGATGGGCTTTGATCTAATGGCATAGCTTCAAAAGTGGACAATTGTGAACCTCAGGTCTTTAGCAACCTTAACCTCTCAGTTTTCTCAACTTTTATTGTTAAAAAGTTACAGGTATTGGTGTTGTCTTGCTTGCTTGTAATAAAATATGCATAGTACAGAGGAACAGACCTAAATTGTTGACAGACCAGCTCTAGGTAGCTGTGACTTAACTAAAGGTGTTAGCTTTGCTAGCTGGCACTGGAAGTTTTGAGAGTGTTTGAGAGGCAAGGTTCTTGTTTGGGCCTTGCAGAGCAATGAACAAAATATTCATTACAATGCATGTGTGTGTAATGTTGCTGGATATTTGTGCCTGTCCCCAGTGAAGGGAATGGGGAAAAGCAGCCCAGCTAAACAGCTAGGCCAAAGGAAAATGTAATCTTGTTTTGCAGAATCGGTTGAAACAAGTGACATTATGAGAAAAAATGAGAGCTGGGCAGATCCAGAGCTCTGCAACATTTGCCTAAGCTTGAAAAATCACCTTTTTTATGAAGCAAGAGCAGCAAGACACTGAATGCATACCAAGTGTTGGGGAAATGTGAAAAATGACAAAATCTCTCGCTCAGAGATGTGGTACAGATAGAGTGAAGGTTTTACAGCTGCCTCATCACCTACTTAGAAACAGCCAAGCATTCCCTCTTGCAAGCCTTCCTCAGGCAGTTCCTCTGCACCCTGCAGGAATAAGATTGATGGTGTTCTGATCCCAGGCAGCCAATTTCAGTCTCTCAAGAAATAATCCACTGCTTTGACAGATGAGTGGAATTTGACATGATGTTCACCTCAGATTGGGATGGTGCTGCACCTGGGAAGTACCAGCTAGGGAGCATCCTTTAGGGAAACTGTTAGGGATTTTGGACAATTTTTGCTGTCACAACAGAAAATCAAGACTTTTTTTTTTTTTTTTTAATAAGGCCATGAATTTGCAGTCTGCCAACTGAATGTGAAAGGTTGTACATAAAAGGGAAGGAAATATGTTAACTAGCAAATGGAGTGATTTTAATGTATTCAACTGCAGTCCCTGAGCTCACCCTATTTTTTCATATTTATAATATTAGCAATGCATCATTTACTTTTAGTTAGTCACTGTGTAAGTAAGATTAAAATGTTCAGCCAAATAAAAGCGAATAAAAAAATGGCTGCTGATGAGCCAATGCATTATTTCAGTAATTTAGTATTTGGTATGTGAAAATTCAACTTACTGAATCATGGCAAACATAGCTGTAATCAATAGTGCTCAGCATACCCTTTCCCTCGGTTTGTGATCTTCCATGGATAATGAGGTGCTCTGGAAGAAGAGATTTGGAGCTGCTCAGCTCCATGGTGGGGCTCCTTTGGTCCAAGATAATTAAAAAGGTAGATTCCCTCCCAACTTTTGCTTCTCCTACTTTGTGAATAGAAGAGTCTCCCTGAGCGTATGAAGGTGCAGGTGAAAGATCAAATCCTCATGGAGTACATTTAACATAATAAACTTGAAGTGAACTCTCTGGATTAGTGCAGTGATTATACTGCACTAGTGAACTCTTTGGATTATACTCATCTGTACCACTGAGGGTGATCCAGTTTTGAAATGCTGGAAACCAAGGGCAAAATATGAAAAGGCTGGGTGATTAGAGACTTCTCAGCTCATTCTCTTTTTTAACTGAAACTTTCTTAAGCAAGTGTCTGGATGGCCCTAAATACCTGTCTACACGCTGTGTACAATCACAGAAGCTTAAAGCTTCCTTTCAGCGTAGTGTAATTTTTCTGTTTTATAATTCAGTGCTTCTTTATTCAGTTAGGTGACTTAGCAGAAGGTACAAAGCTGCAAACAAATGCAATAAACCACCTTACGTGACAGTATTTGCAATTGACTGCAGCTTTGCCTTCTCTGGAAAGCAGGTGGGAGCACATAATAAGGGTGCAGTAAATATTGCTTGAATGGGGGATGCTGTGTTATTTGTTACTGTTCATGATTTCTTGTCTCATTAAGACAATGGAAAGTTTAAAAACTGCTGTTAAGTATGCTTCAGTATTGGTGGCTGTTCTTTTTGACTCCTAGGTGAGGTGAGCAGGGCAGATGTTTGGGTTGCTTTTCTGGGATCCAAAGACCTCTGGAGTAAGTTAGCTGAACACCATTGCAGTGCCATTCCCCTTGGGTAAAACACGTGGCTATCCGCAGGATTTTTCTGACTGTATTTCATTTTCATGAGAATTATGTTAGCAGAGGATGTATGAAAGCATTCACAGGAAATAACTTCTATATGGAAACAGATCTCCATTTTTTCCCAGACATGTAATTTCTGTGTGATTTAATAAGAAACAGTGGCAATGAGAAGAATTCTGCGTCGGCTGGTTTAGCCTCTAAGATACGCACAGTTGTAGAGCTGTTGAATTGGCCTGAGGATTCGAGTGGGCAGGCTGTGATTTGCAGAGCTAGCTGAGCACCTGTGATAGTCCATTGATCATCTGATTGGCAGGACTGACCCTGCCCAGAGGTAGGAGGTAGACGCTGGCGTTTGGTAAGACAACACAATATGACAAAGTAAGGGATTCAAGTATTAAAAAATGAGAAGCAGCCATCTCCCCTTCTCCATCCTCACCTTTGATCCATAAATAGAGGTGTGTTGCTCCTAGTAGCAATGACTCACTGTGGACAGAACTAGCCACACATTGCTTGAAAACACAGGAAAGCACTCTGGATTCACCTGTGCAAAATGATGAGGGACATGTTAAGGCTGCTGGGGTAGTCTTGTATACAGTGTAAAGATGTGAGGCAGACACAGGCAGGAACGTGCAGCCTNCTGGAGGTGTTCAAGGTCAGGTTGGCCGAGGCCTTGAGTGACCTGTACTAGTGGGAGGTGTCCCTGCCTATGGCAGGGGGTTGGAACTAGATGATTTTTTATGTCCCTTCCAACCTTACTCTCTATGATTCTATGATCCTATACCTACTGTAGCAATGCTGACATTTGCAAATATGTTAATTAAAAATAAGCCCATTCAGAGGAAGAGATGGCAGACTGAAAGAGGGCTGGAATCATATGTCTGCAAAACGTGAAGTACCTGTTGTTGTGGCAGCAGTTAATGATGTGCCCATTAAAAATCGTCTCAGGAACTTATATTGCAACGAGGAAAATCAGTCTCAAAGCAATTCTACATAAGCTGACAAGCAGCAGCAACCTAAGGATGCTCTGAGCGTGCTTCTCAAGACAGCATTTTGCAGAATCTTGAGGCTGTGCCTGTGAGCAAAAATGTTCTTAGTTCTGAGCTTGGCCTTCCCACTGATTTTTTTTATAGCCTTGGGGGAAACTGCACATTTCCCATTTTGAAAGGTCTGCTATTTTCATGTTCTCCATATATGTGACTGTTGGGTTCAAACAGGCTGGGAGGGGTGTTGGTCTGCATCCAATTCCTCAGGAAAGCGTAAATAACACGGCTTGGCTTTGCGGAGCAATCGGTGTTTGGGAGGTGAGTTTAACAGGATTTAGGGGGATTGTATGGATAGAGGCAAATGTGGGATTAGGCAGGTCAAAACTCTATGAGTAGCAAGAACTACACTCCGTTAATCATGTGGTGTGAATGCCAACTGTTGCTGTCAGTATACAGTGTCCAAACTGCCAGCCAGCACCTCAGCCAGCAGCCAGCAGAGAGCAGCTGAGAGGGCTGGAGCAGCTCTGTGAGGACAGGCTGAGAGAGTTGGGGCTCTGCAGCCTGGAGAAGAGAAGGCTTCCAGGAGACCTTAGAGTAGCCTTCCAGGATCTGAAGGGGGCTCCAGGAAGGCTGGGGAGGGACTATTGACAAGGTCTTGTAATGCCAGGACAAGGGGCAATGGGTTTGAAGTGGCAGAGGGGAAATTGAAAGTGGCTGTTAGGAGGAAGTTGTTTGCAGTGAGGGTGGTGAGACACTGGCACAGGTTGCCCAGGGAGGTTGTGGAGCACAGAAACGTGCTCCACAAAGATCACGTTGGGTGATTCTGTGCTCCACAACCTCCCTGGAGGTGTTCAGGACCAGGTTGGATGAGGCCTTGAGTGACCTGTACTAGTGGGAGGTGTCCCTGCCTATGACAGGTGGTTGGAACTGGATGATCTTTGAGGTCCCTTCCAACCTTACCATTCTATGATTATGGGTGTGGAAGCTGATGGTGTTTCTTGCTGTGTTAATTGACATGAACACATTTATGAGCTCTAAGGCCTGGTTCAGCTTTGATGTGCACCAGTAAGTGCAAAGGAAGCACCATATAGGAACAAGGCAGGATACAGTCAGGAAAAGCTGTTTGCAGTGAGGTATTCCAGCCACGCTTTGGGATTCATCTTGTGGTACCTTTCTGTTACACATTGTGCCCTTCTCAGTCTGGTCTTGAAAATGTGAAACTATCAGTTGTTAAGAAATCCAGGTTGGAGGTACCTACTGTGTTCCTGGTCCCATGCAAAACCTATTTGGATGTATGTGGAGAGGCAGAAATACTTTGTGTAACGTAAAGAAAGCAACGCTTTTGGATGAGGCAGGATTGCTAACAGTGTGACAGCAATTAATTGCCTACTGTGCTCGTGTGATGTGCTTGTTTACAGCAGCAGACTTTATCAGAACTGTTGTACCCTGTCATCTTTATTTTTCCTGACAAATTGGACCTCCAAACAAGAGGCAAGATGGCTATAGGGTGTGCTTGCAGACAGAGAGTTAGCTATACTTTTTTTTTCTTTTGTGAGGGAGCTGTCAGCTCTTCATGTACTGGGCTCCTGCCTCTCAGGTGAGTGGGAAAGGTGTAGGTAGGCATTGTCAAGTACTCAGCAGAGGGGCAAAGGCAAGAGAACAGCTCTGCACGGGAGCAGGGTGCGTAGCTGGGGGCTTGCAGCTCAGTTGCAGGTGGAGGAAAGCTGTCAGCAGTCGTGCTGTGGAATGTGATGCTTTATTGCTTCTGATCCAGGGAGACAGAGCAAGCTGCGGGGAAGCAGGTGCTCGGCTCAGTGGACTGTGACGAGCAGCAGGGCCGAGGTGTGCGGTGGGGCACTGAGCAGGCTGCTGTGCCCAGCCTGGCTCCGTGGTAGCCGCTGGGAGTGTGGCTGTGTTCCTGCATGCCCTGCCAGCACACCTTGTGCCAAAGGGCAGTGGCGAGGTGCAGACAGAGGTCTGCCCAGAGAAAGGAGGTGCCTCTGCCTGCCTCTCCTCTGGTGGCACTCGTGTGCTCTGGTTCAGCTACCCTGCTCTGTCCTTCCTCTCCCTGCCTTGTGCCACTTCAACTCTTTCCTCAGGCCTCTGCAGGGAGCCATGCAGGCAGTGCAACCAATGCGTCTCTGTGTGGCAGAAGCTGCTCTGGGGAAATGGGCACCAAAAGAGTGCCTCTTGCTGCAGTGGCCCTGGCAGGCATCTTCCTATGCCTGTGTGCTGAGCCTGCATCTCCGAGCACGGCCCTGGGGACCTTTCAGCACTGCACTACTTGCAGCTTGCTGTCCTGCTATTAGAGACTCTGAATTCATACTGTGGTGGTGGAGTCCAAGAAAAGAATGGCACCTACAACTCTAAACCAAAAAGGCAAACTGTGTTCCTCTGTGCTGAAGTAATTCTGCTGATAGCATCAGAATCCTGCCTTTAATGATTAGCCTACTTTTAGTCCAAGGCTCATTTATATTTTAAAAGGCAATATCCAGATTTTCTCACAAGATAGTTGTTTTCTTCCAGGAAGTTTCATGGTTTAATCCTATCCTGCCTATAATACTTGTACTTCCTTTTACATGTTTTTTTCTTTTTCACCATGCTGTAGGCAGGGAACACAAGGACTGCAGCACAGTTGGACCCTGAGAAATCAGCCAGTAATGCACAATGGGGAATTGGGGGTGTAAATTCAGCTGAATGAAGTTACAGAGCCCTGTGTGTGTATCTGTGACTCATTTCGATGCTCTATTTAGGAGATATGTGACATCTCTTGCTTTCCATGTTCCCTTAGAGCAAGTGTCCCCCTTTTTGCTTCACAGTGGGTCCTGCCCTTCCTGAAAGGGCACCTGAGTGACAGCAGGTGCAGGGTCACTGATGCTACTCTATGATAACCAAGAATCCTGTCGTAGTGCTCCATTGCAAACTGTATTTCACTGGGAGAGAACAGCTTTGTGCAGGAACTGAACTGATGGTGAGAACGAGGACTTTAACAGTTTGTGGATGATGTGAAAATGAGTTCTTGAGACTCTTGGAGTGAAGTGCAGTACCTGGACAGTCTGCTACTTGAGATGGTTGAGTTTCCTTCTACCAGGCTGCTGTCATTGTGCTGCCTTGTCTTGGAGCCCCAAGNGCTGTAAATAGAGCTTCAGTCCTTAACTTCCAGCTGGCTGAGTCTAGTCTGGGGGATTTTACAAAGTGTGAGGGGGCAGGGAACTCCCAAACCATCACATCTGGGAGTAGCCTGTTGTACACTAGCAGCTCCCACCAACAGTCAAGTGTGCTGGGTGCCTTATAGATGTGCATAAACATTTCTCCTACAAGCTGTGAAGTTCTGTGTATTGTGCACCTTCCTTCTCACTAAATCAGTAGGAGTTTTTAAAACAAGGCAACTCAAGTGGTGATCCTGATTATTAGCAGAGGTGCTGATTTGGTTGAAAACGTGCACTTTATCCATCCTCACGCATGATCCAAAGCTCCTATCAGATTAATTTTGTTTTGTGCAGATGACAAATCTGAACCCACAGCCTTCACTGTGAATCTACCAAAAAGAAGGATCAAAAGTGACTTCTATAGTAAAGTTTCACTTTTGTGCAAGTGACATCTGTCTTGGCAGAGACATTGATTAGGAAGCTCCTGTGAAGACTTCTGTCACTTTAGTGGAGAGTGGGAAACTTTGGCACTGTAACATCCAAGTTATGTGCTGAGTTGTAGCTTCCAAGTTGTGTTGTAAGTAAGGGCAGCAGCCAACAGGCTCTATAGGTCAGCCTGAGTGCAAGCAGAAGGCTCAGGATCTTAACTGTACACACCCATAAAACTTTATTATTTTTTTTTTTTGCCCCTATTGTCCTCATTATTTATCTTCAAAAATGCTGTTAAATGGTTCAGGCAAGCAAAGCTTTGGTGTAATTTTACTCTCTTGTTAAGGATTTATTTGTTATAATCTTTTCTTGCAGAGCCTATTTATATTTGATCATGACATTAATTAGTTGGCAAAACAAACTAGAGTTAATTGTCTTTAAGTGGTTGGGAGCAGGCAAGGACAGTTTATTTGGAAGATTGGTTTCATTGATTTGTATGTTTTATTTTGATAAAGAACATGAATAAGAGAAGGGAAATATTGCTCAGTACCATTTTCCCTATGTGCTGCCCAGGAGTCATCAATGACACAGTTGTGACTTTGAGTAGATTCAAGGATGGGGAAACATCTGTGTTATATATTGCACTCTACCAACCTGTTAAGACATAAATGGTTCTGAATTTAAAGAAAACCTGAAAGCAAGCAGAAGTGAGATCAATTAACATTGGAACCAGCAGTGAGGTAGGGTTTGGAGCAATGCAGTTTGGAAAGTGCACTTTGGGAAAGTTTAATTCCACATTTGGCAAAAGGTGCTCTGGGTCAGGGAGGCATGGTGAAACCCACTGAAATATGACTCTGCTGGTTTGAGGCTAATTGGAATATTTTAATGAAGAAAATTATAGGCTGTGAAAAGCAAACACTGGTGATGTCTGCTGCACTCATAAGCTTGCTGAGATGGATAAGAACAAGGACACAAACATAGATAAGACACACACAGAGTCTTTCGGTGTGTGGAGCTGCTTTGGGAGCTGCTGTGTTTTCTCCTCTCTGCTAACCTAACTAACCACTTTCCTTCTAACCTCCTTTGCCCATCCTCCAAACTCACCTTGCATGTAAAGCAGATCCTGGGGTAAGGTAGAGGAGTGGAAAGAAGGTGAAAGGGTGGTTGGGAGCCCCTCCTAGGGTCTGTGATTTCTGGGAGGGGGATTGTGTTTCTGTATTCCCTTTAACTTGTCTATGTCTGTAACTATTCCTGTCTGTTGTGTCTATCTCTGCTTGTGCATTGTGCTAAGCTGTAAATAGAGCTTCAGTCCTTAACTTCCAGCTGGCTGAGTCTAGTCTGGGGGATTTTCATAGTGGGAGAGGGCAGGTAAATCCCAAACCATCAAAGACTCAATACATTCATACACTATCTGGTGATGATATTTCTATGACACAGTAATTTCTGTATCTCCTGCATGTTGAGTCTACTAATTCTACAGTTCAGAAGCTTTGAACAGTGGCCTGCTCCGTGTTTAAATGTAAAATCAGAACTGAGTGGAGAATTGAGGGCTTGCTATTTCTTTGGGCTGGGTATTTTATTGGTTTTGCAAGTTGAAGCTGAAATTAAAAAAAAATATATATAGTTTGATACCTTTGTGCAGTCCTTGTTTGTGTCTTGGTGTTTCATGTTTGGGGGGAAAAGTTACATGCGCAAGGATTCTGTTATCTGAGCATCACTTAAAACAAGGCAGCATCCTGAGAAATGAATTAATCCTGCCTGGAAGCATATATTCTGGTGAAGGGCCTGGAGGATAAATCTGATGAGAGACTGAGGGAGCTGGGGATGGTTAGTGTGAAACAGAGGAGGCTGAGGGCAGAGCTCATTGCTGTCTGCAGCTACCTGAAGGGACATTGTGGAGAGGCTGCTGCTGGGCTCTGCTCACAGGGAACTGGAGACAGAAGAAGGGGGAATGGCCTCAAGCTGGGGCTGGGGAGGTTTAGATTGGACATTAGGAAAAAGTTTTTCGTGGAGAGAGTGGTCAGGGACTGGCATGAGCTGCCCAGGGAGGTGGAGTCGCCCAGCCTGGGTGTGTTTAAGGGTGGTTTGGACGTGGTGCTTGGGGCTGTGGTTTAAGGTGAATCTTACAGAGCAGGGTTCTAGGTTGGACTTGGTGACCCTGAGGGGCTTTGCCAACCTGGGTGTGTCTGTGATTCAGGTATGCCAGTGGCTGTTTCTCTCCCAACAGACCTCAAGGACTCCAAATCCAATGTCACTGCAAACACAAGAAAGGTTTTATGTGTCCTACCTGGTATCAACTTTGTTTTGGCTTGCAGCAGCACTGAAGTTAAAGGAGGTCTTTTGTTTCCAGAAGCTGTCCTTCTCCCCCAGTCAGCCTCCTCTACTCTTTTATTAAAAGAGATTTCTGTTATCTGAAAGCATTGCTCA
>WBNM01031001.1:0-10543 GCA_013399055.1 Ramphastos sulfuratus | reverse complement strand
TAGTGGAGGATGTCCCTGCTGAGTGCAGGGGGTTGGGCTGGATGCCCTTTGGAGGTCCCTTCCAACCCATTCTATGACTCTGATTCCATGATTTCCAGTTTTGCCTGCTTTCAGGTGTCAGATCAGGACATGGCACTCTGTGGTTCTGTTGCTGGGATACTTTGTTGTCACTTGGCTTGTTTTAGATGTCAGAGTTCAGCAGGGAAGAGTCTGGGAAGAAAAAGCAATCCTAAGAAAGGAAGCAGTCCTGCCAATGCAGCCAATGCAGAAGGCATCCTGCATAGGATGTCAGAGCAGCAGGCCAAAACTCCATTGCAGCAGCCTCAGCCTCTGCATTCGGAGCTGTGCTGAGCAGCAGCAGCCTCAGCCGCAGCCTCTGCATTCAGAGCTGTGCTGAGCAGCAGCAGCCTCAGCCTCTGCCTTCGCAGCTATGCTGAGCCTCAGCCTCTGCATTTGGAGCTGTGCTGAGTAGCAGCAACCTCAGCCTCAGCCTCTGCATTCAGAGCTGTGCTGAGCAGCAGCAGCCTCAGCCGCAGCCTCTGCATTCAGAGCTGTGCTGAGCAGCAGCAGCCTCAGCCTCTGCATTCGGAGCTGTGCTGAGCAGCAGCAGCAGCCTCAGCCTCTGCATTCGGAGCTGTGCTGAGCAGCAGCAGCAGCCTCAGCCTCTGCATTCGGAGCTGTGCTGAGCAGCAGCAGCCTCAGCCTCTGCATTCGGAGCTGTGCTGAGCAGCAGCAGCCTCAGCCTCTGCATTCGGAGCTGTGCTGAGCAGCAGCAGCAGCCTCAGCCTCTGCATTCGGAGCCGTGCTGAGCAGCAGCAGCCTCAGCCGCAGCCTCTGCATTCAGAGCCGTGCTGAGCAGCAGCATTGAGGGCTTGCAACTGCCCAGGCTGACTTCCCTGCAAGGGGCTGCACTTGGTCGGTGCCTTTGGTGGATGTGGGGGGTGCAACGTTGATTCCTGGGCTCCAGAGCAGCACAAAGAGCCATCAGTGCATGGTCAGACTGCAGCAATAAAGGGCTGGCAGCTGGAGGGAAGCAGCCATTCCAGTGCACAAACAAGGTCAATTAGAGGACAGTGCAGCAGAATATAAATAGCATTAGCAGCCCTCTTCAGCCATGATGAGGCCACGCTGGGAAGATGACAATAAATAAAATAAGATTTAATGCAAAACAAGTGCAAAAAAAAAACAAACCCAAAACACCCCCAAAATAATGTAATGTAATTTCATTTAAAGCCTGGTGGCCCTTTAAAAGCAGCAGCAGTTAAAAGAATGTTCATTTTCTTTCTTAAAAAGACTTCTTTGCAGGTGAACTTCAGGATAAGTGAAATATGGACTGCCTGGGGAGGTAGTATTTAAGAAGCTGTTCATTCTTAAGTCCCAGCTGTGAGGTATTGCATCTGTCTGTGAAATCTCCTCCTCAAAGCTCATCCACTAGTGGGTGTCCCACTAGGACAGGTTGCTCAAGGCCTGACCTTGAACATCTCCAGGGAGGTTGTGGAGCACAGAAGACCTTCAGGGAGGTTGTGGAGCACAGAAGCACCCAACGTGAGCAANACGTGATCAAAGATCACGTTGGGTTCTTCTGTGCTCCACAACCTCCCTGGGCAACCTGTGCCAGTGTCTCACCACCCTCAACCTGTGCCAGTGTCTCACCACCCTCACTGCCAGGAATATTTCTCCAGCCTCAGTCTCCCCTCCTCCTGCTTAAACCCTATGGCAACAAGGCCTTGTAAGAAGGGATAGAACTGTTGGGAATGGAGATGCTAACAAGCCCAATCCCATAGCTCTCTATTTAGGGTAGTGAAAAGCTTCTAAGCACACTTTAAATACTGCAGGCTGTATCTTGTCACCAGCCAACAAACCATACAGGATGGAGGGATGGGAAGAGCCTCATTTGTTTGCCTCAAAGGTCTTGAGTCAGAGGAACAGTGAGAAATTTTGTGCCAGTATTCCAATATCTCTTAGCATCCTTCTTCTCCCTCCTCTTTGTTACATAGAATCATAGAATGGTAAGGTTGGAAGGGACCTCAAGGATCATCTAGTTCCAACCCCCTGCCATCATCCTTTGTCCTGTCCCCATCTTTCTCATCCCTCTTCCTGAGTAGTGCAAGCAGTGGAGTCTCATTTTCCCTTGCCTCTCTGAAGTGCCTCATCACAGAGTCACCAAAGATGTGCTCCACTGCCATGCATCTTTGTCAGGCCTGCAGTGGTGAGGGAGGAAATGAGTAAGCTATGGGCAGCACTGGTAGATTAGGCAGTCTTGTGCTCAGGTCAGAGGATGCCAACAGAGCTCCAGATGGTATCTTTGGAGGAGGTGGTTTGGGATGCTCCTCAGAAGGTGATTTTCATGCAGAAAAGTGCCCTGAGATCAGGGCAGTTCAGGAGTGGTCACTGTTGGGCTGTGCCTTATCCTGGCTGTGGTGGCAAAGGTTGAGAAACAAGAGGCTGCTGTTTGCATGGGATGAGCAGAGAGTCTCAAGAGCTGAAGTTGTACATCTCAGTGGGTAATGATGCTTGTAGGACTGGGGTATGGCTCAGCCCTCAGGCCAGGGGCTGTTAGCCAGTGCAGAATGTGACCCCAAAATGCAGCTCCCACTGAAAAGGAACATGGGATTCCACAGATGGATCTTGTGCTTGCGAGGAGAGGGAAGAACCTGACACTGCAAATGAGGTAGAGAAGGTTCCAGCTGGACAGGAGGAGAAACTTCTTGAGTGTGAGGGTCCTGGAGCAGGCTGCCCAGAGAGATTGTGGAGTCTCCTCCTCTGGAGAGCTTCCAACACCCCCTGGCAATTGTGATCCTGGGCAGGCTGCTGTGGGTGCCCTGCTTTAGCAGAGGGGTTGGACTGGGTGATCTGCAGAGATCCAACCCCAGCATGCTGGGATTCTGTGACTAATACATAAATGAAAGGCATCATTGCAGTTCTGAGTGGCTCATTTCTGAAGGGAATCCACTAAATGCAGATGGAAATAACAAATCAGGTGTGAAAAGGAATGACCTTTGAGGGAACAAAGAGCAGCAAGCAGAAGGGACTGCAGGGGACTTCTCTCTGGGTAAAGAAGGAAGAGTCCTTTGCTGGGGGGGCCCTGGAGAAGTTGCCCATCTCTTGCCTCTTGGTTTGAGTGCATGCAGCTGGCTGCAGTCTGCAGCTCATGCAGCCCATCCATGGCACGTGTGGGTTAGGAAGGGCAGATGAAAGGACTGAATATCCAATTACTGCCTCTGGCTGTTTATCACTGCTGAGCCTGAGCAGAGAATGGATGGGATTTAAAACAATATCAGAGGATCCAAGGCACCCCCGACCCCATTAGCAGAGATAATAAAGATGATTCACAAATGGAGCTGTGCACATCATCCTTCAGAGAGATGTTTAAGCAGTTGGTTTGGGGATATTCAGCCTCAGGACCTAGGGGAAAAAAAAATAAATTATTTGATTGCACCTAAACAGCTTAGATTATAAACTGGGGGTGGATGGTAAGGTTCAGACTGAAATAATTTTATTTTCCCCTGATATTCACAACCCAGAGTGATATTCTTATTAGGATTTCAAGGAGATAACAGTAGCTACCAATGTCACCAAAAATAAAGACCTGAAGACCTTTCCCAGCCAACAGGAAATGGCAACATGCTCTCCAGAAATGCTTTCAAACAGAAAGGCAGCAAGGGCCAGGGAGGGTGTGAGAGGGAGTGTAGGGTTGGGGTAGGGAATAAGAACACAGTAAGTGGGTGGGGATGTGTCACTTGATGTCAAAGTAGTCTTGCATTTAGCATTCAGTGAGTCACTGTATGACTGACCATGGGCCAGCAGTGTGCTCAGGTGGCCAAGAAGGCCAATGGCATCCTGGCCACAATAGTCCAGATGTGGCCTCCCTAGGGCAGAGAAGAGGAGGAGGGGAACCTCCCTCGACCTGCTGGTCACACTCTTCTTAATGCACCCTGGGTTGCCATTGAGCCTCCTTGGCCACAGGGCACATTGCTGGTTCATGGTGAGCTTGTTTCCCACCAGCACACCCAGCTCCTTCTCCACAGCTGCTTTCCAGCAGGTCCACCCCTGCTGCAAGAGGTTGTTCCTCTGCAGGTGCAGGACTCTGCACTTGCCCTTGCAGAGCTTCATGAGGTTCCTCTCTGCCCAACTCCACAGCCTGTGCAAGCCAAAAGCCTCCAGCAGCTTCCTGTGTCATATTCCATCTGGATGTGTCCTGTGTGACCTGAGCTGGATTCTCTGGCCCTGCTCTGGCAGGGGGGGTTGGACTCAATGATCTATGGAGGTCCCTTCCAACCCCTAGCATCCTGTGATCCTCTGAGCCTTTCTAACACCCCTGCCCCTGAGAAATGTGTTGTAGCTGTGCTCTGAATTCAATACATTCCATTTTTATTTTCAATTTCAAATCGTTATTTAAAAAAAATAAAACAAAGTAAAATCATTAACTATTGAGCTGCTGAAAGCCTGAGTGTACTCTCCTGGAAACTGATGTCCCCTAGTTGGAGTCAGTAATGGCAGACCAAGGCTTCACCACAGCTGTGAGCATCCTCTAGTCACATTGTGAGCTGCTGTGGTTACAGCCACCCTAATCTGTCAGCTTGTGACCAGGGAAAAGGACAGAAAGAGCCTCTGGCACCCCTCTGGTGGGCAGCCCAGCCCTGACTCTTGCTAATTACAAAGATTTGTAATGACAAGAGAAGGGGCAATGGGTTTGAAGTGGCAGAGGGGAGATTGAAAGTGGATGTTAGGAGGAAGTTGTTTGCAGTGAGGGTGGTGAGACACTGGCACAGGTTGCCCAGGGAGGTTGTGGAGCACAGAAGCACCCAACGTGATCTTTGATCACGTTGGGTGCTTCTGTGCTCCACAACCTCCCTGAAGGTCTTCTGTGCTCCACAACCTCCCTGGAGGTGTTCAAGGCCAGGTTGGATGAGACCTTGAGTGACCTGTTCTAGTGGGAGGTGTCCCTGCCTATGGCAGGGGAGGTTGGAACTGGCTGAGCTTTGAGGTCCCTTCCAACCTAATCCATTCTATGATTCTCTCAAGCCAGACTGGAAAGCCATGTCCATGCTCAACACCCAAGCTTCTCCTATCCATTCATAGCAAACTCTGTTGCAATTTCAGCCCTGCCTTTTCCCACAGCATCAATCACCCAGAGATGTTGACAGGTGGATTGGTAAGGCTGCAAGAGGTGAGAGATCTGAAGAAAACATCAAATGTTTAGAGGAAGGTTGAACATGAACTCATTGCCTGTGCCCTAACCCACCAGAGAACATTCAGTGAGGTTAAATTAAAGACAATTAAAAGCAGTTTCTGAAGCTGTGAATTCTGCTTTGAAACTCATTGTCACTACAAGTGACAGAGCTCAAGGGGTCAGCAACACTAAGGAAGGAAGTAAACTTTCTAAGGAGAGCAGTCCAGTGCCAGCCTAATTAGCTACAAGCATGTGATGTAATGAAGGTTAAACTCTCCACTTTGGGCTAAAAGCCAGCCTGATTCTGGTATTAATTAGGAACAGAGGCAGGGTGTGAGGCAGATAACTTCCATCAGCCTGCTGCAGGACTTTCAAGTCTGCCTCTGGAGGACTAAGTGGTTCCAAACAGTCTCTGATAGCAAGTGGACCTTGTTCTGACCCAGGATGTCCATTCTCTTGTTTCTATCTACCTGAATAAACTTTGTGGATTAAAAAAAAAAAAAAAAAATGTCCATGAGAGGCCACATTTGGCTTTTAATTGTAAATGCAATGAATTGAGTCTTCTGAACTTGTAGCAAATAAAAAAAAAATCTGATTTTTATGAATTCCAAAATCAATCCCAGTATGGTGGAGGTCAGAAGGGACCTCTGGAGATCATAGAATCATAAACTGGTGAGGTTGGAAGGGACCTCAGAGATCATCCAGTCCAACCCCCTGCTCAAGCAGGGCACCCAAAGCAGCTTGCCCAGGAGCACACTGACCACAGGGAGGGGTTGGAAGCTCTGCAGGGAAGGAGACTCCACAACCTCTCTGGGTAGCCTGCTCCAGGCCTCCAGCAGCCTCACAGCAAAGACATTGTTTGTGTGTCTGAAGAGCAATCCCTTTTAGTCATGAATTAAATCTGAATAAGCCCCAAACGTGCAATTGCTGATTTCTTATTCTTGGTTTGGTTTTTAACTCTGTGGATCTTTTAAGATCACTGAGATCATGGCACTTGGAGTAGTCATACACTCAGAGAATCCTGCAATCATAGAGCATAGGCTCATGAAACCATAGAATCATTGAGTCATAGCACCAGGGAATCACAGAATCATGGAATCATAGAAACATGGAATCATGGAATTGTAGAAACAGNTAGACTCTAGAATTATGAAATCATAGAATCATAGAGTCATAGTACCAGAGAATCATGAAATCATAGAAACATAGATCCTGGAATCACAGAAACATGGAATCACAGAATTGTTAAAACATAGATCATGGAATCATAGAATCATAGAAACATGGAATCATGGAACCATAGAATCATTGAGTCATAGCCCCATGGAATCATGGAATCATTGAGTCATAGCCCCATGGAATCATAGAATCATAGAAACATGGAGTCATGGAATCATTGAGTCATAGCCCCATGGAATCATTGAATCATGGAATCACTGAATCATGGAAGCATTGAATCACAGAACAGAAGGGGTTGGAAGAGACCTCTGAAGAGCATCCAGTCCAACCCCCCAGCCATCTGAACTTGGGTTGTCCCCTTTGATGTGCCTACCAATATGCTGCTGTATGTCAAATGAAATGGTAACACCAACAGCCAGAGCCAGAAGAAAGAAGTGAGAGGATGAGAGATATTTCCTTAAGAGCTGTGCCTGTGAATGCTAAAATTACCCCAGGAAGCCATAAAGAGGTCGTGGAGCCCTCATTTATTGCATCCCATGAAAGCAGCTTTTTATTCAGGGGTTTGCCTGCAGTCAGAGCTAATTATTACCATCCTGTTACATAATATTTGCTGTGTGGATGAGTAAAAGTGTTGTAAACAACCATCCAGCTGCTGGCTGGTGGTGGTGTGAGTGAGGAAATGAGCAGCTCCCTTTCACATCTCGTTCCCAGCAGCCGCTGTAAATCAAGATGGGGAGGCATAAAGCTGCTGAATCTTTGAACTCAGCCATCAGACTTTTATTGTCTTTGCTAATTTCCAGAGTAAACCTGACTCATGGTTCTTATTACAGATGCATAATTACATGATGGAAGGTTAATGACTTCACAAGAATAATTCAGGGACTCAGGACTCAGCCAAGGTCTTGCTAATGATAGGATTGGAATTCTCTCCCCGTGGGCTCACCAGAGTATCACTGCCCAGGGACAGCAGAACCCTCTGGCCACTGATTTCATAGAATGGTTTGAGTTTGAAGGGATCTTAAAGGTCATAAACAGGGACACCTCCCACTAGAACAGGTTGCTCAAGGTCTCATCCAACCTGGCCTTGAACATCTCCAGGGAGGTTGTGGGGCACAGAAGCACCCAACGTGATCTTTGATCACGTTGGGTGCTTCTGTGCCCCACAACCTCCCTGGGCAACCTGTGCCAGTGTCTCACCACCCTCCCTCTGTGTGCTCCACAACCTCCCTGGGCAACCTATGCCAGTGTCTCACCACCCTCACTGCAAAGAATTTCTTCCTAACATCCACTCTTGCAGCTTCAATCCATTCCCTCTCATCCTATCACTCCAAGCCTTTGTCCAAAGTCCCTCCCCAGCTCTCCTGTAGCCCCCTTCAGGTACTGGAAGGCTGCTCCAAGGTGTCCCCAAAGCCTTCAGCCCCAACTCTTCCAGCCTGTCCTTGTAGAAGAGATGCTCCAAGCCCTCTGAGCATCTTGGTGAGCAGAGTTCATTTGTTTTCACCCCAGATGTTGTTATCTTTATAACTGCAGGGTGGTGCATTAGAAAGGCACTGCCAGTTACCAGCTGAAAGCTTTCCTCAAGGACCTGAGCACCTTGGCTCTACCCAGCAATCACCTTAATAGTTGCTTACCTTTAAGAGCTTAAACAGCAATTTATTACTGATTTCAGAGGAGTATTTCTCACAGGCTTCAGGTTAAGCTCCAGCTTAAGTGCTTTTACAGATAAGAAAGAAGAATTTGCTCAGTGTCTTGCATGACTGAACGGAAAAAAATTAGGCAAGGAAAGTAGCTGCTAATCTTTTATATATTTCCCCTCCAAACTTGGAAATGTGGCTTTTGAGGGACTCCTTGTGGCTTCTTGTACAGGTTCAGCCAAAGCAGTTTGATTTCTTTTGGGTTTTTTTTTTTTTTGTTTTGATGGAGATCATAGAATGGCTTAGGTTGGAAGAGACCTCAGAGATCCTCTTCTCCAACTCCTCCTGGGCAAGGATGCTTCTCATTTAGACCTCATCCAGCCTGGCCTTAAACACCTCCAGGGCAGGGTTGATCCACAATCTGATATTGTGGCCTCATTTNCACTTTCAATCTCCCCTCTGCCACTTCAAACCCATTCCCCTTGTCCTGCCATTCCAAGCCCTTGTCAATAGTCCCTCCCCAGCCTTCCTGGAGCCTCCTTCAGATCCTGCAAGGCCACTCCAAGCTCTCCTGGAAGCCTTCTCCTCTCCAGGCTGCACAGCCCCAACTCTCTCAGCCTGTCCTCACAGCAGAGCTGCTGCAGCCCTCTCAGCATCTTGGTGGCCTCCTCTGAACTCTCTCCAACTCAGTCATATCCTTTCAGCAATGACTTTATGTGGCTCCAACACCTTTCTGAGCTGCAGTCCCTCTCCATCCCTCCATGGTTCAAGCAGATATTTGGGGTTTTATTTTTAAATCCATTTCAGGCCAGACATCTTCACTGCCCATCTCTCACCCTTGACAGCTCACACCCTGGAACTTCCCAAGTAAATCTGATCATTATTTTCCAAGTGAACCCAAATACTCTGCAAAATGTTGACATTGGTGTCAGCCTTGCATTGTCTGTTTGTGTCCCATGTGACAAGGAAATAATGCAAGGATCTGCAGAGTTTCTGTATAATCCAAAATAACTTTTTTTTTTTTTCTTCCCTTTTTTTCTTTCCACAGGCTTGATTGAGGAGCAGAGGTTGCAATTAAAGAGAATTAATGATTGTTCTATCAAGCTGTCAGGCTCACCCAGGCTGCTGGCATCCTCAGGTGACCTCTAAATGGGGAAGGATAATTCAGGACAACTCTTCCCCAGTACAGCTCTTCTCCAGTACAGTGACTTTGTTAGCTGCCACAACTTGTGGTTGGAAGGGGTCTGAAAGGAAATGCTAAGAACAGGGCAAGGGACAATGGATACAAACTGGAACCCAGGGGGGAAAATTTACTGTAAGGGTGCTGGAGCCCTGGAGCAGGCTGCCCAGGGGGGTTGTGGAGTTTCCTTCTCTGGAAGCTTCCAAGACTAGCCTGGATGTGTTCCTGTGTGACCTGCCCTAGGCTATCCTGCTTTGGACTCCATGATCTCCAGAGGTCCCTTCCAACTCCTACCATTCTATAGAGGCTGCAGCATCCTCACAGGGCAGAAGTTTTTCCTTGCATTGAGGTGGAAGTTCCTGGGTCCAGTTTGTGCCCATTGGCCCTTGTCCTGTCACAGGACACCACTGAGAAGAGCCTGGCCCCTTCTTGACACCCACCCTGCAGATGTGTGCTGTGTCCATGCCTGTGGTCCCCACACCTTTACATCTGAAGATGGAGGAGGAAGATACCTACAAGAGTATGAAATTTTTGCATGAAGAAGGAATAGGAAAATACCTACAGGAGTATGGAATTGTTGCATGAAGGAGTAGGAAAGTACCTACAGGAGTATGGAATTGTTGCATGAAGGAGGAATAGGAAAATACCTACAGGAGTATGGAATTGTTGCATGAAGGAGGAATAGGAAAATACCTACAGGAGTATGGAATTGTTGCCTGAAGAAGGAGTAGGAAAGTACCTACAGGAGTATGGAATTGTTGCCTGAAGAAGGAGTAGAAAAATGCCTACAGGAGTATGAAATTGTTGCCCCTTGCCCACACCCAAGTGAGCTTGCCAAGTGGCACAGCTGTGCTAACTCCAGCTTGAGAAGCCTTTGTGCACAAGTACAGCCCTGGATTAATAAAGTAATATTTAGGATGTGAGCCTTCTAAACATTTTCCCTGTCTCCTCTAGAAACCAAAACTGAACTCCCCTGTGGCTGGGGGTGATGGCTCCTGAGCTGCTGGCATGTGGAGGTTTTGTGTCCCCATCTGGATCTGGGGCCAGTCCTGCACACAGAGCCCTGTCTGGAGCAGGCAGGTTGTGCCCCAGCCTCCCTCTGTGCCACCAAATGGGTCTGCTGCTGTCCTCAGCAGAGCTCCTCAGGCCTCCTGCAGAAGCCTCCACTGCCTTCTGCCCAGCAAGAGCCTGCCCTGGGTGGGGTAAGAACCTCCAAGGAGCTCAGCACACAGCCAGGGACCAGCACATGTTGCTGTGGGAGGTGGTTGGGAGGAAGGGGAGAACCTGGCAGCTCATTTTTTAAGGGCTGAAAGGTATCACTTGTCCTTTTTCATTTATTTTCAAACTAAACCAGTGCTAAAATGTAAACTATGCACA
>WBNM01030993.1:0-17915 GCA_013399055.1 Ramphastos sulfuratus | reverse complement strand
CCCCCCCCCCAGCAGATTTCCCACTAAACCAGAAAGGGAAATTGCACATTGGAATTCAGATTGGCTGGAGCTGGAGCTGGGAGAGGATCAACCTGAGGCCAGCTGCCAGTAGAAAGAGGACCTGAGAGGCTACCTACTTCCCCGTGAAGAGATTGTCTAACATGCCTAAGCTCATCCAAGTCACTCCACAGAGACCCACGAGGGACAATGAGGACAATGGTCTCTTGGGGTGCATTAAACAGGGTCAGCAGGTCAAGAGAGGTTCTCCTCCCCCTCTAGTCTGCTTTAGTGAGGGGAACTGGGTCCAGTTCTGGGCTCCCCAGAGCAAGAGAGACAGGGAACTACTGGAGAGTCCAGCAGAGGCTCCGAAGATGCTGAGTGGCTTGGAGTGGTGAGGAAGAAAGGCTGAGAGCCTGGAGAAGTGCAGCCTGAGAGGGAATCTCCTTAGTGCTAAGCAAGAGCAAAAGAATGGGAAGCAAGAGGCTGAGGCCAGACTCTTGGTGGTGCCCAGGGACAGGAAAAGGGGCAATGGGCACAAATTGGAACCCAGGAAGTTCAATGGGGAGATGTTTTTGGACTTTGAGTGTACTGGAGGCCTAGAGCAGGCTGCCCAGGGAGGTCGTGGAGTCTCCTTCTCTGGAGAGCTTCCAACCCCCCCTGGCCCTTGTGCCCCTGGGCAAGCTGCTGTGGGTGCCCTGCTTTAGCAGGGTGGTTGGTCTGGATGATCTCTGGAGGACCTCTACTGTGCTGTGAGATTTTGGGTTTCTTTGTCCTCTCCACAAGCTGCAGCCCTGCAAGGGGAGCTGTTCTATGCCACAGGCATGGCCGGTGGGGAAGAAACTGAGCAGGAAGAAAGAAGAGGGGAGATGGTGCTGGATAAAAAAAAACCTTTGGCTGTTCACCTTGGGAAGCCTGCAAGGAGAAGCCTCATCCTGCTGTCTGCATTCGGCTGGCAAAGCTCATTACAAGAGGTGGCCTTTCACTGCCCTTTTCAAACCTGGAAATTCAGGCCTCTTCCATGACAAAAAGAAAAGGTGAGTTAAGAGATGAGACGCCGGAGCAGGAGGTACCCCAGCCCTCCGAGGCCGGCTATAACCGCGCCCGCCACCAGGCGCGCCCAGAGGAAGTGCAGGGAATCCTCCAGGCAGGCATGCAGCCGCAGCACCTGCCGGCGGGTGCCCTCTCGCTCCCCGGAGTTGTCGATGATGTAAGTTGCCAACCTGCGCTTCTCCTCCAGCGGCAGCTGGGCGGCCAAGCGAGCCTCAGCCTCTGCCCGTGCCAGCCCGTCCCTGCGCATCAGCCGCGCCAGCTGCGTCGGAGGGTCGCTGCCAGGGCAGAGGGGTGTGGGAGGAAAGGGAAAAGGTTTTTTTTTGCCAGCCTTCCTTGGCATGGGGGAAAGGCTGTGGTGCAGCAGGGGGATGTGCCCTGCTTTGTTTTGGACCCAGTGCAGGCATCCTGCACTCATAGCGCTGCCCAGGCTGACCCCCTGCATGCTTATGGCATTGCCACAACCTGTAACAGCAGGGCAGGGCCCCAAACCCTGCCCCATGGCTGTAGGAGGCTCAAAGCCAGTGAGATTTGTCCTCTATTTGAGATCACAATCACCTGGGTTGGAAGGGACCTCCCAAGACCATCCAGCCAACCCCTCCCTGCAGTCAGCAGGGACATTTTCAACTAGCTCAGGTTGCCCAGGGCCCTGTCAAGCCTCACCTTGAATATCTCCAGGGATGGAGACCAAACCACCTCTCTGGGCAACCTGTTCCAGTGCTCAACCACCCTCATCATAAAGAACTTCTTCCCTGCTCTCATTGGAGGTGTCCCTGCTTACTGCAGGGGGGTTGGACAAGATGACCTTTGAGTCAATCAATCT
Organism: Ramphastos sulfuratus; assembly: GCA_013399055.1. Lineage (NCBI taxonomy): Eukaryota > Metazoa > Chordata > Aves > Piciformes > Ramphastidae > Ramphastos > Ramphastos sulfuratus. Next base: position 16,045 of record WBNM01030993.1, on the reverse strand, counting down.
GTGAGTTGATGGTGCCAAGTTTTGGGGAAATCTCACTCAGAAGCCCCTTTACAGAAGGGCAAATCAAAGTGTAACTTCTTACATCCACACAAGAGAAGCAGATTTGCATCAGGGCTGCAGCAAAACCCTCACCAGAGTGGGAGAGATGTGACAGTCCCCCCCAGCCCCTAAAAGAGGTGGTAGTGTCCTGGCACTCATGGCACTCACCAGTAAACCAGGACAGTGTATTTCATGAACTTGGTCAGCCTGTTGGTCTCAAAGAGCAGAGGGATGTCGAGGATGACATAGTGGTACCCTGTAGAAATTACAACACCCCCCCCCCAAAAAAAAGAAGATAAATAAGGAAAGAGCATTACTGGGGTTCCCAAATCCCTCGTGGTGCACACCCAGCATGGCCAGACCTGCTCTGCCCAAGCAAGCAGAAAAGCTTCACAACCCCACAGCTACAGCCAAGAGGAGAGGAGAGGCTGCCTGCCCTCCTCCCTCACAGATCAAATGGTTTAGTTCCAAGTTTCCAGAGGATAAAACAAAACAAAAAAAAAACCCCTAACAAAACCAAAATAAAACAAAAAAAAAAAAACCCAAAGCAAAAAGCAGCAGCAAACCCTAACCTGGATGATCTCAGAGCAAAGGTGAAGCTGCAGAAATATAATGAGGAGCTGAAATGAGCAGCTGCAGTGACAGCTCCTGTGCCTGGCTGCTGAGAGTGGCAGCCATGCCACTGTTGCTGGCCTCTCCAGGGCAGCAATGCCCACTGCAGAGTCCATTCTCCACTCCTGCCCAAGGCTTCTCCAGGCTGTGGTCACCTAGGCTGGTGCCTGCCAGCTGAGTTTTCTCCCCTTCATGGAAAGCTTTGGCTAAACAGTTCCCTTTCCCCAAGGAAATCCTTGCAGCCCTCTCACAGGTGGGACACAAACACAGGGGTGCCTCCAGACACAGCCCCAGGGCCTGAAACCTCACCTAAACTGGCCAAGTTTGGTTCAAAACCACCATCACCCCGTGGAGAGCTGGTAAGCACCATCACTGTCCTCCCAGACTCTGCAGCCCATCCCAGGCTCTCCATGTGCCTCTAACCTTCACAAGCACTAACTGCCCCAGCCCTCAGGGATGTGAGGGACATGGGGGTACACCCTGCTGAGCCTGGGGAACGGGCAGAGGTAGGGAAAAAGCTCTGAGACAGGACTCACTCCTCACCATGTCCCCCCAGACATGGGGACACCTCCAGTTCTGCTGGTGTCCCTTCTTTCTAACTTCAACCCCCCCCAACCCAGCTGGCCATGGCAAAAGAGATAAAAGCCTCAGCCAAGACATCAGCATCCAAGCAGGAACCATTTTCCCAGCATCTCCGCCCAGAGGACTTGTGGCTGCCCTAGGGTTGGATCGATCAGAGCTTCCCTTCTACAGCGCTCCTCAGAGCCAGGAGCCAGTGATCCCAAATCATTAAAAGCTGACTAATGAGGACAAAGCAGCCTGCTGGAGCCACGCAGTGCTCTCGCCCAGGGGCAGGACAGCAGCCACTCCCGAGCTTGCAGCCCGGAGTTCAAGACTCCCAGCTCCAGCTCCCAGCTTTCCTGCCTGTTGCTTCCTCTGTGCTTTCTCCTCCTCCTCCTCGCCCCACAGCAGAGCACAGCCCCTGCAGAGCCCCAGCACAGACCCATTCAGCTGTCACTGGGCTCAGCTCTGACAAGCCCTGTGAAACCAGACTGACTCTATGAAGACATCCTTCTGTCTACACGGAGACCTCCAAACCAGCTGGTGATCTTATCTGGCGTTTGATTAGAGCGAGTTTGACAGCTGTATTTGTTAGATTTGTCAGGGGGGAACGCGGGGCTTTGGCAACCACAGCTGCCAGCCCATTTCTCACCTTATCGAGGCTTCAAAGGGCTCCTCAGCTTTCCTTGAAGCCCGAGGAGGTTGGGGGCAGGGAAGAATCTTTGGCCGTTTCAGGCAGGTATGACATTATCCAGCAAGTAATCTCAGAAGAGGCCTCACAATGCTTTTCTGAGGCCCTACAGATGTACTTTAAACCATAGAAGAAGAAGGTGCTGAAGGGCAGCAGTGAAAGACAGGAATGAATCCTCCAAAGGCTGATGCAAAAGGCCACCGGTGGCAGAGCACAAAGGCCGTCACTCAACGGCAGCTCCCTTTCTCCTTCCTGTCCCTCTGCCTGCTTTAAAACCAAAGGCAGAGGAAGTGGGGACAGCTCCTGCCTAAGCAGGACCCTGCTGTGCTGGGACAAGGCCTCTTACCTAGCACAAAGTACTTCAAGATCTGCTTCAGCATCTCCTTCTGGATCTCGGGGTGTGTGATGGAGTTCAGCAGCTGCCGTTTCTCTGGCTGGGAGAAGATGATGTTCCCTAGAGCCTGGCGGTTTATCTCCCCGTTCTCCAGGAGGATCTCGGTGCCAAAGGAATTCACAATCTGCTGATAGGCCTTGAAGTGAGGCTGCACCACTGATAACACCAAAGAACCAGAGGTTAGTGCTGGTTCTGCAGCACAGTTGGGGGCTGCAACAGCGATCGGCTTTGGATGAGGTTTGCTCATGAAGCAGCCCTGGTGGGCAGCAGATCTGCCCCAGCACAGCCTGAACCCAGCCCAGCAGACACCTGCCAGTGCTGCTGCTGCCACAAACTCCAGCCCAAGGTCCCTTTGAGGGCTGGCACCAGGGAGATCGAACCATCCTGCAGGCATTAATTCAGCACCACAACCCTGGTCCCCCTGTGTGTGCTGCTGCTGCTGCTCAGGGTTAGAGGTCAGCAGGGAGGATGCTCTGAGGGCTCCCAGCCAAGGCAGCAGCAGGAACAGGGCTGACTCTCAGTGCCTGCAGGGTGACAACATCTGAGGAGGAGAGGCTGAGGGACCTGGGGCTCTTTGGCCTGGAGAATAGCAGCCTGAGAGGGGATCTGATGAATGCTCAGCAAGAGCAAAAGGGTGGGGGGCAAGAGGATGGGGCCAGACTCTGCTCAGTGGTGCCCAGGGACAGCACAAGGGGCAGAGGGCACAAACTGGAACCCAGGAGGTTCCTCCTGAACAGGAGGAGAAACTTGTTTGGTGTGAGGGTGCTGGAGGCCTAGAGCAGGCTGCCCAGAGAGGTTGTGGAGTCTCCTCTGCAGAGATTCCACCTCCCTCTGGGCATTGTGCTCCTGGGCAAGCTGCTGTGGGTGCCCTGCTTTAGCAGGGGGGTCAGACTGGATGATCTCCAGAGATCCCTTCCAACCCCACCATGCTGGGATTCTGGAATTCTGTGAGCAGTCAAACAGGGAAAGCCTAAAGGGACTGAGACCAGGGTTTATTTTATGCTGGAAACCTCAGCACAAAGTGAATTCAGCCTACAGAACACAAGCTGCTACAAGGCAGCTCTGGCTGCTTGCAAGGTCTCTTTTTTTTTTTTTTTTTTTTACTGTCTTCCACCTCAGCCACCAAATTCATCCAGAGAATGAACACAGAAACCTTCCAGTAGATCAGTTCCTCATCCATATTTTCAGGGACTCTGATGTTACAGGAGCATATAATTTTAAAGCCACTAAAGAAAAATAAAAAATCACCAACAAAAAGGGAGCAGCAATAAAACCATAATTAAGAGCAAGCTGAGCCTAGCCACAGAGGCTGACAGACTGGAGGTAATTTTCTCTCCCAAATCCAGGAATATTGCCACAGGTTGTAACCTCAGGCCAACCTAATAAAAGTCTTTAAGACCAATTTCTTCCTCCCGTGGAATTTCACTGGGAGGCAGTTGCAGGATGGGTGAAATCCACACAGTAAATAAACACCAACGAGAAAGGAATTGGAGGAAGAGGAAGCGATTGGTGGAGAACCGATGCCGAGTATCTGTTGTGCTTTCCTATCGTCTCCCAGGGCTTTTAGCATCTCCAGCAAATTTTCCACACCTCCAGGGGAATTACAGTGCAATAAAATGTTGAGAGCATCCCAGCTCTTGCGTGGCTGCAGGGTAAGTTCTTCCCCAAACAGTACAGCACAGGCACCACCTGCCCCCAACCTCTGCAGACCGCAACCCGCCCAGAGACAAAAGCCGGAGTGGAGGCTGATCCCCTCCTCATCCCGGGGGAGCAGAGGGATTAACATCCTGCCCCACATCATGCAGGCCATCAAGGAGAGCAGAGGCTGCGCTAAGTCCTGCTGAGGAGACAGACTGGTGGCTTTCTGCAGCCAGGAGAGCAGAGTGGGAGGAGCAGAGGCAGGTGTGTGTGCAGCAGCACAGACCCAGTCCCTCTGATCTGATCTATCTGGAGCCTCTTTTCATGGAATCACAGAGTGGGTTGGAAGGGACCTCAAGGATCATCCAGTTCCAACCCCCTGCCATGGGCAGGGACACCTCCCACTAGAACAGGTTGCTCAAGGACTCATCCAGCCTGGTCCTGAACACCTCCAGGGAGGTTGTGGAGCACAGAAGCACAGAATGTGATCCAAGATCTTCGATTACATTCTGTGATTCTGTTCCCCACAACCTCCCTGGGCAACCTGTCCCAGTGTCTAACAACTCTCTCACTCATTTCTCCCTCATCTCCACTTTCAATCTCCCCTCTTCCAGCTCAAAGCCATTGTCCCTCATCCTGTCACTGCAAGCCCTTGTCAAAAGCCCCTCCCCACCTTTCTTGTAGGTCCCCGTCAGGTACTGCAGGCTGCTTTTTCTTCCCCTCCAAGCCTGAGGATGGACCTGGGAGCAGCAAACACCTCCAGGGATGAGGCATTCACAACCACCCTGGGCAACCTGTTTCAGTGTCTCCCCACCCTCACTCTAAAAGAATTTCTTCCTCGTCTCCAGTCTCAATCTCCCCTCTTCCAGCTTCAATCCATTCCCTCACATCCTTTTATTTGAGTGTGATCAGGCACAAGTCATGCTGTGGGCTGAGCTCTCAGTGTTACCAAGCAAGCAACATCCAGCACAGAGGGAAATTTAGTGTGTCAGTGTTCCCACCTCACCTAACCATGGAATGGGAAGGTGCCTTGGGGCTCAGCAGGGGCATCAGCTTAGCTGAGGGAACCTGTTTTACACAGAACCACATTTGTATGGTGAGGAGAGACTTATGACAAGGGCTTGTAGTGCCAGGACAAGGGGCAATGGCTTTGAGCTGCAAAGGAGTGGAGAGGAGGAAGATCATTTTTTAGAGTGAGGGTGGTGAGACACTGGCACAGGTTGCCCAGGGAGGTTGTGGAGCACAGAATCTTTGATCACGTTGGGTGATTCTGTGCTCCATAACCTCCCTGGAGGTCTTCTGTGCTCCACAACCTCCCTGGAGTGTTCAGGACCAGGCTGGATGAGCCCTTAAGCAACCTAGGCTGGTGGGAGGTGTCCCTGACCAGGGCAAGGAGGGGGCTGAACTGGATGATCTTTTGAGGTCTCTTCCAACCCAAACCATTCCATGAACCTATGATTGGCTTTCAAAGACGCACCCCAGGAGAGGACAACTCGGGGCCAGTTCTCCCCTCCCGGTGTTTAGCAGGACGGGCTCTTATTTTTTGGTTGTTATTAATAAATCCTAGTTCAAATCAGCAGCTCCACGGCTGGGGAAAGGGAGGGGAAAAGCTCCTCGGACGTACCCAGAGCACCCTCTGCCGTCTGCGCTTCCCGCAGCCATCCCAGTTGGCAGGGCAGAGACAGGGAAGGGAGCAGCTCAGCACCGCCAAACTCACCCTCTCTGGCAATGACATCGGCATCGATCACGGCACAGCCCAGCTCCCGCAGCACGGCCACCACCGTGCTCTTCCCCGACGCGATTCCACCCGAGAGCCCCACCAGGAACATCCTGCTCTGGAATGGAAAGGAAAGAAAAAGAGCTGGAGAAGACAGCAGGACAGGGCTGTGTGGTTTGCTCACACTCTGCACATCAAATATTCATCCCGAATCGGCAGCTCCGTTCCGAGCTCGTTTTCAGACAGTCTCAAAGGTGTCACCAAGATTACACCACGATTTTGGACCCCCCCACACACACCTCCCCACCCCTCAGGTGGGTACCCTTGTGTGGGAGGCTGAGGAACAGCACTGGGTTGAAAAAAGAGTCTGTGGAGCCTGCAACTTGAGCCAGCTCCAAGTTCCTCCAGCTGGTTGGTCTGCAGCTCCCTTTAGCATCAGCACTCATCAAGCCAAGGCCTCAACTACAGCATCCTAAGCCAGGGGAAATCTCTGGCAGGGTTGTTGAGGGGACCCAGGATGAGGACAAAAGAGAACACTTAGGATAACAACTCAGCCTGGACTGAGAAATGCAAGGACTGAAAAGGAGAGAATCACAGAATCCCAGACTGGTTTGAGTGGGAAGGGACCTTTAAAGCTCATCCAGTCCCACCCCTGCAGCCAGCAGGGACATCCCTACCCAGAGCAGGCTGCTCACAGCCCCAGACAGCCTCACCTGCAGTGGTGCCAGCCATGGGGCAGCTCCCATCTCTCTGTACAACCTGGCACAGGCTCTGCCCACCCTCACTGCCAAACATGTCTCCCTTCTCTCCACTCTCAAGCTCCCTCTCTCAGGTTCAAACCATCCCCCCTTGGCCTGTCCCCACAGGCCCTGCTCAAAACTCTGTCCCCAGCTTTCTGCTGGGCCCTTGAAGCACTGCAAGGCCACCAGAAGCTCTCCCTGCAGCCTTCTCTTCTGCAGCCTGCCCAAGCCCAACTCTCTCAGCCTGGCCTCCCAGCAGAGCCCTTCCAGCCCTGCCAGCACTGCTGTGGCCTCCTCTGGCCCTGCTCCAGCAGGTCCCTGTCTGTGCTGAGGGCTCCAGAGCTGCCCCAGCACTGCAAGGGGGGGGTCTGAGCAGAGCCCAGCAGAGGGGTAGAATCCCCTCCCTGCCCCTGCTGCCCACACTGCTGGGGATCAGCCCATGACAGGGCTAGCCTCGGGTGCCAGCTCATGTCCAGCTTTGCATCTCCCAGCACCCTCAAGTCCTTCTCCACAGGGCTGCTCTCAAGTCCTGCTTCATAGCCAGAGTAAGGGAGAAGCTTCCTCTGACATAGAGAGCATACAAAGTGCACAAGGCAGTAAATCAGTCCCACCCCCACGCTCACTGGAAGCCAGCACAGCCATCAGCAGCCCAATGGACACAACAGATCCCAGCTCTGAGCACTGAAGTTGTGTCATGGCACTAAACTGTGCTTGCCTATGGCATTGAGGCTAGGAGGGCATCACTAACCACCCCCCCCGCCCCAAGCTGACCCAGAGCAGACAAACTGTCTCACAGTTTCTGCAGCCAGATGTGTCCCCACTCAATCTAAATCCTGCAACCCCTCAAATTCCACTTGAGCCCTTTCAGAACCAAATGGTCCAGCAGTGCAGAGGCAGCTCTTGGCCAGGAATGGAGATCCCTGAGAGCAGGGTGATATCTGCACCCCCAAAAAGTCAATGGCCACAGCAGGCTGGGAACACAGAATCATAGACTGGTGGTGGTTGGAAGGGACCTCTGGAGATCACCCAGGCCAACCCCTTTGATAAAGCAGGGCACCCACAGCAGCTTGCCCAGGAGCAGAATGCCCAGGGGCAGGTGGAATCTCTGCAGAGGAGACTCCACAACCTCTCTGGGCAGCCTGCTCCAGGCCTCCAGCACCCTCACACCACAGAATTTTCTCATGTTGAGCTGGAAATTCCTGAGATCCAGTTTGTGCCCAGTGCCCCTTTTCCTGCCACTGGGCATCACTGACAAGTCTGGCCCCTTCTTGACACTCACCCTTAACAGACCTCAGTGTATCCTCTCCACCTCCCATGGACCACCCTCAGTTTCAAACAAGGGCAATCAGTTTTGTGTTGCCAACTCTCGCAAATCCCCAAGGACAGAGGCCTTGACTTTGCTGTCACCTTGTCCCGGGTGACACCACCCTCATGGGCAAAGAGCCTGAACCTCCCACGCCCCATCTTGTGGCTGTTAGCTCTGGCACGTGAGAGGAAACTGGCTCCACCATTCTGGCCAGAAGCCAGGCTGCTGGTAGACACCCTTCAGTTTCCTTTTGCCTGGAGGAAATGAAACACAGCTCACATCACCTCCCCCTGCGAGCCACAAAGCCTCAAACCCAAGGATCTCAGTAACCTTTGCTCTGCCTAACCTAGTTCTGCTGTCACACCTCCCTGCAGACACCAAACCTGGCACAGGAGGCACCCTGCTGCCTGCACCATCCTCCCCCACACAGGGACTGCACCGTCGTACACCCACAGGGCTGTCAGAAGCACAGACCTCCAGGGCAGCTGAGCCTGGGTGAAAACCCAGAGCTGCTTCCTTTGTGCTAGGAAGAAAAGACAATTTTCTCATAATTTAGCTCCATAAAGAAGACCCAAACCCAGAGTCTGGGGCAGGGGAAGGAGGCTGACTAAGTTTTATGGCAGCTGGAGGCGATTCAGCAGAGGGAGGAAGCAGGAGCTGGAGCAGAAGCCAGCAGCACCTGGCAGCAGCGGCCGCAGAGCGACTTCGCTTCGTGGCTGCCGAGAGCTGCCCGCAGCAGCACCACAGCAGCAGCACCACAGCAGCACCACCACCACGTGCTTGCCTCCCTTCCGAGCCAGGCAAACAGATGGGGTTAACTCCAGCACGGAGGAGGGGGAATTCGCAGGGAATCAGAAAGGGCATTTAGAATAAACATCAGTGCTCTGCTTAAATACCAAACTCTGTTGCCAAGCAAGCCTCCCAGTCCCTGTGGGGAGCCTTTCCCAGGGTTACAGTGGGCTCAGTGCAACAGAGGAGCTGTTTATTTACTTCAGCAGGTTAAAATCCTGCCCTTCTTGGCAGGGTTTTATCCATCCTCTGCAACAGCCTGCGAGGGGTAACGTTGCACGAGAAGGATCAGGCCTTTGGTGCGTTGCCTTGGAGAGGCAGAGGCTCCACTCTCCTGTTTTAATTTTAAAAACACATTAAAATATCTCCTGCCCATGTAGAGTAAATACAGGGTTTAACTGCAGTAAAACCACTGCTCTGGCCTCCAGCCTCAGCTGGGACTTGGTTCCAAAAATCCTCAGCTATTTCTGTCCTTCCGTCACATACCTCTGCAAGCAGGCAGCTGCAGCAAGAGTCCCTGCAGGAGTAAAGAGCACTTGGAAGGGTTGTTCTAGAAACCACGGCCAAAGTGGGGGGGGGGCTGAGCACACTTGTGCTGTCACAGGGCCTGCACAGATAGAAGATCCATGGTATGAAGTATAAATATTTAACAAGCCTAGGTTTGAACTGCACACAGGGGTAGAGGCCAGCCCAGCCCTGCAGATGTTACAGGAAGGAGCCAGAAGCACTTTTCCCCTAAAACACACCAGTTGGTTTTTTTGTTTTGTTTTTTTTTTCTGTATTTGGCTTGTGCCAACTAAACCAAAAGCCAAAATGCAAGCCACAGAGGTGAGTCAGGGTGGACAACTCAGTGAGTTATTCCTGTGGTGAGGAATGGGGCCCTGGGAAAGGTAACCTTAAACCCCTCAAGAGTAGCTTTAAAAGATTGAGGTACCCAAACTGCCTCCACGTCCCAGCTCCTCCAGTTTTTGTGCACAGCACAAACCACCTGCCTTAAGCCATCCACTCAGTGGGGCTAACCCAGCATACATCCTCCAGTGTCATGCTACAGCCAGCCCTCTGCCTCTTCCCCTCCTTAGCTCTGAGGCCTGGTGCATTGACAGACCTGGCATTTGATTTGAGAAAAAAAAAAAATACAAAACACTCCATTAATTTTGTGGGAGAAAAGCCATCAACACCATGACCCCTACCTAGGCCTTTCAGCCAGTACCGAGTCAAGTGTTGTGTGCTGAGACTCTGCCAGACAGGGCCGACTGCCAAACGGTGCTTCTCCAGTGCTCCCGAGCCTCGTCCTCGGCCACTCCCGCAACCTGTCCGGGGTGTCCCAGGGCCTGTGGCATGGCTTGGGGGAGTCAGACCGGGCAGGTCAGGCTGGGCTACGGTACCAGCCGGGGACCACAGTGGGGCCACCGGGGAGCTGCTAGCACGGGTCTGAGCCCGTGCGTTGCCCGCGGGGTTCGAGAACCGAGGACAGTCCCTATAGGGTCCCCCGCTCTGCCCTCACCCACTCACCCTCTCCCCGCCTTCACCCGCGGTGCAGTGTCCCGCGCGTCTATTGGCTGGTAGGAAAGAGGGGGTCCCTACATCAGCCAATCGGCGCCGCCCTCCGTGGGCTCGGCCCGCCTCTTCGGGCGAGTAGCAGGCGGGGGTGCGGACAGGGGGGACGGGCAGTGGAGGGGCTAGATCGCGGCTCTTCGCTACGGCGGGTAGCTTCTGCCCGGCTGCCCCGGTGTGAGAGAGAGAGCCCTCCCACCCCCGGAGGCCGGCCCTGGGAGCTCCAAAGGCTAACGGGAATTGTAGTGCCGGCCCCTGTGCAGCGCAGCCCCTGCACACTCGCACAGACTACCGGTCCCGACATGCCCCGCGGCTCACCGCCCAATCGCGGCGCGCTTTGTTGTGGGGGTGCGGCAACAGCCGAGGCCCCGTTTCAAGATGGCGGACGACAGTGAGACAGCAGTGAGGCGGCCACCGGTGAGGCCTCCGCGGCCGTCAGCGGAGGAGAACGACCACGAGCACTGCAGCGACTGCGAGAACGAGGCGGAGCGCGCCTCCAACCGGGGGTGAGCGGCGGCCGGAACCACCCGTCGCGGTAGCGGCCGGGCCCATTGAGGAGGGCAGCGGCCGGGAAGTGAGTGGCGCCCCGCCCCGTGGGCGCCCTGATTGGCCGCTGGGCAGCATCTCGTGCTGCAATTGGGCGAACTGCATGTCGGTCTGGCGGAGGGGCCGGGCCCCCTGGCTCCCATTCACGCCTGTTCTGGGAGCGTGTCCCGAAGATAAGCAGGGTCGAGCCGGCCGTGGTGCGGATGGGTGACCGCCTAACGGTTTTTTCGGGGCAGCGAGAACGGGGCCGCGAGTGCCTTTTTTGGGCAGCACTTAGCCCAGTTTGCAGCTCTTCATACCGGTGCGTTAGGGTGTGTCTCCTCACATTCCCCTTGTGCTCCAGCACAAGCCTCGTCGTCTTCCCAGCATCTCCCACACCGTGGTAGCACCCGGGGTGGGGGCATTGTTGGCGATGTTATCCTGCTGCCCGGAGCCTGAGGGCTCCCGCAGCTGTCACCGTGGCCTGGGAGAAGCCCGTGTGCCTGCACACCCATCCCGTTGTTATCCTAAACACATCCCAGGGTTCTGCAGGTCTCAGCCAAGCCAGTGCTGTCTTGTGGTATGAGGAGCAGGGCGTCTGGAGGTGTGAAATGGTGAAACAGCAGTGATTAGGCTGGGAGTGGGCACACGCGGCTGGGCAGGTCCTTAGCTGGATAGGAAGGCTCTAAAATCCCTAACGTAGCACCTATGTTACTCACTGCCTTTAATAAGGCACAGAGCTGCCTTGCCGTGCCCGTGGCTGGCAGGAAAAGCTTTCTCCTCCTCCTTGCTGGCTTTGCATGCAGCAGGGCACGTCGGTGTGTGGCTTGTGCCATGTCACAGGTTTCTAGAGGTTTCCGAAGGTTTTGTGCTTCGTGTGCCTGAGCTTCGCTGGACTCTTCCTGCACACCCCATTCCTCAGCAGCTGCTGCAGCAGCCTGGGGATGGGGAGACCACTGGCTCCAGGAGCTCTTCTCCCTCCATCAGCAGCTCTCTGTAGGCCAATGTCCTGTCCACTAACTGAAGTGAATAGAAGGTCACCCAAGAAATATCACAGAGGCTTTTTTCATGACAGCACAGATGCCTGTTTAGATTTTATTTGCCTCCCGGGCGTGGCACCATCTCTCACTCTAATAGGTTTAGCTGTGCTTGGGGAGATTTTTCTTTTCTTTCCCTCTGACATGATTAGGTTTGTGGAAACCAGAGGCAAGCAGAGAGGGGACGCAGTGCTCAATCACCATTGCTCCCCAGCCTGTCCTGCCCTTTGCCAGGAGAAGCTGTGTTCTTGTGCCCTTGGCATCCTAGAGTGGGCACCCTGTCTCCTGTGGCCCTAGTGAGGTAAAGTGCAGTTCCCTGCCATGAGCAGGGCAAGTGTTGAAGTGCAGCAAGCTAAGTGGGCAGCCTGGGAGAGGACCACCAACAAATATACTTGGAGAGTTTGGATTGCTTGAAAATAGTATTAATGGGTGGCTACCAGGAGAGTGGAGACTCCCTTTTCACAGGGGGTCCCATGGAGAAGACAAGGGCTGATGGGGACAAGTTACTGCTGGGGAGGTTCCCATTGGACTGCAGAAGGAAATATTTCCCCATGAGAAGAGTCAGGCACTGGAATCATCTCCCAAGGGAAGCAGTGGAGTCCCCTATACTGGGCAGTTTGAAGACTCAACTTGGCAGGCTGCTGGGCAAGCTCATTCCAGCTCCACCAGCACCTAGAAAGGTTGGACCAGGTGGTCCTTGGGGGTCACTTCCAACCTGGCATTGTGGGATTTTGGGGTAATATTAATGTGTGGCTGATGGGCAGGGTGATAATGAGCACAAGCCAGGGAGGCTTTGGAGCTTTCTGGCAAATCTCCTGTTCCTCTTGAAACCTGGTGCAGGATCCACCTCAAAGAGAGCAGACCAAGCAGCAGGGAAGGTGATTGGGTTTTGTTCCTGGTGCACATCACCACAGCTGATTTCATACCTCTGGGTTACACCAGGATGTGAGAGTGTTTCTGCCCATGAGGGTGTTACTGCTCACCCCAGCTGCCCAGAAACTGGGCAGGAGAAGTGCCCTAAGCTGCTGGGGTTTGCAGTGTGATGCTCTGAGTCCTCCCTTTGCCCACTTCATGTTGGGAGTCACTGGATTTTGGCTCTGAGGTTTAAAACATAAAAATATTCCTTAGCAGGAGCAATATTTCATTTCCTTTTAAGGACAGGAAAGAGGAACTGAGCTTCCTCCACCTCAGGCCTGTATCAGCACTGGGAAGTGGCTACACTGCTCACTGCTGTGGCTGGCCAAATTGATTTCCCAAGGAAAAAAAAGATCCCATTTTGGGATTTGGTGTGATTTCCTTCGTGTGGGGGAGGCTTCTCTCCTATCTCTGGTGTCTGCAGAAGGTTTGTCCCTGTTGTAGCTAAAAGGCACTGGAAAGGCTGGGACATGAGCAAGGGCTCTGCTCCTGGAGCTGCTGCAAGCCTGCTGGGCTCACAGGTGGTGAGTGGCAGTGGTGACACCAAGGATTCAAATGTCCCAACCCCATGAAGCACATCTGTCACAGACAGAACCACCTGGAGAAAGGTTTTGGGTGGGAAAAGTTTGGGAATGATCCTTTAGGGTGTTGCTGGGTGGGGCATGGGAGAAGCAAAGGGGCAGCTGCCAAGTTGGGCACTCCCTGCTTGTGCTGGCACCACGAGAGGATGGTCCTGGCCCAACCACTCTGCTGTGGCCTGCAGGATGTGGCAGTATCATGGAATCACAGAATGAGTTGGGTTGGAAGGGACCTTAGAGATCATCCAGTCCCAACCCCCCTGCTATGCCCAGGGACACCTCCCACCAGCCCAGGGTGATCAAGGTCTCATCCAGCCTGGTCCTGAACACCTCCAGGGAGGTTGTGGAGCACAGAAGACCTTCAGGGAGGTTGTGGAGCACAGAAGACCTTCAGGGAGGTTGTGGAGCACAGAATCAAAGATCACGTTGGGTGATTCTGTGCTCCACAACCTCCCTGGGCAACCTGTGCCAGTGTCTCACCACCCTCAACCTGTGCCAGTGTCTCACCAGGTGTTAGGTATCAGGTGGGGCACAGCAGTGGCATCTCTGCAGAGCCTCTCTCCTCCCTCTGGCCCCTAACAAGATTACAGCCTAAGCACCCTCTGCCTGATTAGCCCCCGGGGTTTGGCAGAAGGATTTTTCCAGCACCTAAATCCGGAGCAGGGATCTGCCCTTTCTTATCTGACACCTCACAGCCTGGGAAGCAAAGCCATGTGCTGCTGAAGGGATCACAACCCCCCCCCAGGAGCCTTTGTCCCTGGGGTTCCAGCTGGATTTGGAGGAAGATCCAGCAGCTTGGTCCTGTTTGCTGCCTCAGGTGTGGCATGGGCAAGAGAGCCTGAGTGTGGCATTTCAGTTTGGGTAAGGAAAGATCCTTTGTGATCCCTGCAGTGCAAGCACTGTGCCCATTAAAATCCCCCCCAGTGCCAACCCAGAGCTTCCCACTGGCCTTTGGGAGCTGAGGGAGCTGCAGGGAGCTGGAGTTGTCCTTTCCTGGGCTCTCCTCCCCCACTTATCCTAAAGAAAGCTGTGGGATGTGGGAATGCAGCAGGAGCATGCACAGGTCCAGGTGAGCTGGTGTGGAGCACCAGTTTGTTACTGGATGCATCTGGTGTTTGCCAGGCTCTAGAGGGACCAGAGTGGTAGAGGGCAGCCAGTCCCAGTGGGTCATACCTTCAGCAAGCCCAGGGGCCAGGGCTGGGTGCTGCCAGTGAGTTTATTTAGGTGCTGCCAGGAGGGTTATTTAGGCACTTCCAGGGGGCCTGGATTGAGTGCTGCCAGGGGGCCTGGGTTGGGCACTGCCAGGGGATTTATTTAGGTGCTGTGAGGGGGCCTGGGTTGGGCACTGCCAGGGGATTTATTTAGGTGCTGCCAGGGGGCCTGGGTTGGGCACTGCCAGGGGGTTTATTTAGGTGCTGCCAGGGGGCCTGGGTTGGGCACTACCAGGGGGTTTATTTAGGTGCTGCCAGGGGGCCTGGGTTGGGCACTGCCAGGGGGTTTATTTAGGTGCTTCCAGGGAGCCTGGGCTGGGTGCTGCCAGGGGGCCTGGGTTGGGCACTGCCAGGGGGTTTATTTAGGTGCTGCCAGGGGGCCTGGGTTGGGCACTGCCAGGGGATTTATTTAGGTGCTGCCAGGGGGCCTGGGTTAGGCACTGCCAGGGGGTTTATTTAGGTGCTGCCCAGGGGGCCTGGGTTGGGCACTGCCAGGGGGTTTATTTAGGTGCTGCCAAAAGTCTTATTGTGGACCCTGCTCAGGTTCTGGGCATCACTTTCTGTGCAGGGGTTAATGCCAGCTCCTTTTCCTCGAACAGGAGGAGCAGGGAAGGTGATGGCCATGATGGCAGTGATGCCTTTCCCAGGAGAGGGGAAAAGTGTTCTCCTCCTTCAGAAATGGAACTGTCCTGATCCTACAGGCAATAGGAAGAAGTTCCACACAGCACAGCCAATGCATCCTTCACCCCCTGCTTCACCTCTCAGAACTGGAAAGGAGAGGAGGGAGGCAAAAAAGGAAGGACCAAAGCTGTGATTGCAGCCAAGAAGGCTGTGGGACAGGAGCTGGCCTGGCAGTTAACCCTTCCTGAGAGGTGAAACCAGCTGCATGGGGCACATCAGCTGTGGTAGCTGAATTTTGGGTGGTGATGTCTTGTCCCAGGGCAGCAGCTGAGGTATTGCTGTCAATCTGGGGAGTGTCTGAGGGGCTGCAGCAGCACTGGAGCATACAGAAGAAGAGATTTGCTTTCCTTAATGGACTTCAGAATAGAAAATACCTCAAATAATACCTTAAAATACCTTCAAAGTAGAAAGAACTGTCACTTCCCTAGGCATAGAGAGTTGGACCCTTGAGTTTTCCAGCATTTCCTTCACACTGGGTTGGTTTTCAGCCCCTGGCTAGATCAGGACCCTTCTCACCACCAGGATGCCTGGGAATGCAGAACCTCAACCCCACTTGCTGCCCACCCTGATTTCTTCCAGGTCTTGACAGCTTTGCTCATAAATCAGGGAGGCTTTTTCCCAGCACTTTTACCTGTGAAGCTGATGTGGGGGGAGGGGGGGGGGGGGAGTGAATTGGTTGGGCTGAACTCATTAGCAGCTGGCTGGGAGCTGGCAGCTCTGATTTATGGAGCAGAGCGACGCTGGCTGAATACGCCGGGGCTGGGAGGGTTCTGTTTGTTGCATCTCACACTTGCAGCATCCCAACGAGGAGGTGTCCTGGGAAAACGTGTCTGTCTCTTCTGGAAGGGCTGGATTCCAGCATCTGCCCTTGGATGTGCTCACAAACCCCCCTCCTGCTCTCAGTTTGTGGTGGGAAATCAGTTGGATGTGTATTGGGTGCTGGACCCAGGGGCTGAGGCCAGTGGGATGAGGTTCAGCAAGGCCAAGGGCTGGGTCCTGCACCTGAGTCACAGCACTGGAGAAGGTGTGGGATGTGGAGTCCAGTGCCAAGTGGCAT
>WBNM01030971.1:0-54791 GCA_013399055.1 Ramphastos sulfuratus | reverse complement strand
GGTCCTGTGTGCTCTAAATCCTGACACCATTTTCAGGTTGGCGTTTCTTTTTTCAGAACTTTGTACACTGTTGAGCACACTATCAGTACCCAAAAAAAGTAACATCAGACAGATGGCTTGGCACAGCTTGGTTAACATTAGTTGTTATTGTTCACCTACTTAATAATGCAGATTCATTGTAGTTTGACCAGTCACTTACTGATAAATGGTACAATACATGAACTTAGGGAAAACTCAACTCACTTAAAATCAGAAACAGCAACATCAATGATAGTGCATGCAATTTATGACTGGTATCTGCTATTTTGTAGTAGTCCACCACACATTTCTCTATCCACTCCATTAGCCTCTCAGGTCTCATTTAATCTCTAAGTGGCTGAACTAAAACTAAAAACTTAGCATCTGGGTATGGAGTTTAGGCTTCCCCCCTAAGAACAGAACTTTAATAACTTGAGGCAACATAGCCTGACAAGATGACAGAGAAGTACTATGCTGGTACTTGTATACAAAGCAGTGATTCTGGTTATAAGAGGAGGACATGATTTTTTTAAAATTGTTTTTAAAGTATATAAATTAAAACAGACAGGAAATTTCAGATTAAAAGTCATCCTGTACATGACACCTAAAATAATTCAGATTGTCTGCCTTTGCCTCTGTCCTTGTTGATTAAAAGAATGGTATAACCAGATAAAAATGTAAAATATCTGGGCTTCATTTGTCTAAGTGTAGAAAACAAGGGACTGAACTAACTTTTTTTTTCTTCTGATACAAGATTTATGTTACAATGTACAGGAATTTCCATGTAATGGTTTACATTGATGAAATGTTTATCTCGTTGAAAATAAGCTAACACTGTCAATTTGACTTTTTTCTCCTGTTTCTTTCACTGCAGAAATAATTGTAAGTCTCTACTGACAGATAATTTGAAAGCTGCCATTCTAACATCATTGGGAAGGTCCACAACCTGTAAAGCCAGAAAAACTTAATAGAAAGTAAATTTCTGTTAAGAAACTTCTCAGAAGAGTCAGTTTTCCATTTAACTGAACATCTAGAGCATGCTAAAAATCAGTTTTCTTGAGCACTTTGAGACTTCATGGAGACATAAAGAAAATAAGATGCAAAGGACATAAAAAGCAAGTCAGAGTGTGCTGCCACACATCTGGCACTAGCACAAGGTGGACACAGCACTGCAGGGGAAGTGACTGATAAGGCTTTCTGTTCCAGATTGCTGGATGCTATACCACGCAAAAAGTGCAAAAAGTGCAACTAAACCACTGAAGAAAAGGGCACAAAAGCCTGGAAGCTCCTGCAACATTTATGTTTCAAGCTGCAGTACCAGCTACCATTAAGAGCAAGCTAGCGGGTAGGCAAAGGTATGCATTGAAAAAGGTTGCTGACAGCACAACGACCATATGGCTCCATGCTTGCCATGTGCCAAAGACTAGCCCAGCTCAAACTGTAACAGAGAAGTGTAGGGATCCAGATGTTTTAATTCGTGCAAGACAGCAAATCCTTTCCATTTAAAATAGAATGCTTTCTTCCTGTGAGCTGCTGGAAGGACTTCAGATACTAGCCCACTCGATGAGCATGCTTAAAGAGACAAACACAAGACAGAGAGACTGCTCTGAAACAGATGAGCAAGCTCTGAGCCACTGGGTCCCTCAAAGGGTGGATATCCCAAATGGTCAGGAAAAGACAAGATGAAAGTAAAAAACCTCAAGCTCTGATGTTCTGTATCAACCTATTTTGGACCTTTTCCTACATTAGATCACCACTTCTAGACAGAATCATAATTTATCTCATTTTAAAGATGAACAATTTGACAGCTGTGTGGAATACAGTGATGTTCAAATAAGGCTTTCACACTTAAAAATCAAGTAGAAAACAGCACAATGTCAACAGCTACAAATTATTTTTTCCCATCATTTTCCCCTCCCCCCTATTTCCCATTCTTGGTACTTGTAAAGACAACCATATTCCTCAAATAAAATATAATGTAAATCACATCTTGTAAATAACATACATAAATGTATTATGTAAATAAACAGAGCAGCCATTACTTATTTTGTCAACAATATTTCATACAGAAAATGCTTTCCAAAATTATTTGAATGAAGAAACAGTGTTGAGTCATTCTGCACTCCTACAGCAGCAATGATTCAATCAAGTTTGGTTTATAAAGCTGTAAAATTCCATCGTATTTGCAATTCCAAACAAGACATACATTTACTAAGATGTCTGTGTATTAGTAACAAATGTACTTAGCTTAGCATATTTGATTTTACTTAGCATAGTCTTTGATGGTGGCCATATCTGCCCCTGCCAATTTGAAAATTACTTTTTCCATTACAGCATGGTTTTAAATGCTGCAGAATTTTGCATTTTTGAGAGCATAAGTTTGCAAATAGCAACTTCCTTCTACATTATTACTTCAATTTTCAAAGCATTTAGAAAGCATAATGCTGTGCATGTTTCCAACTACTTCTATTCACAAGTTTTAAGGAGGAGCATTCTCCTGTTCAACCCACTGCTGCATCTCACAGCTTCTTTTTTTTTTTTTAAGTGAAACCATGAATAATTACTTCATTTCGAGCATTTCTTCACTGGCAGACACTAACAGCATTTTTCATTCAGCCTCCAATTATAGAGAACAGCAATTAGCTACTTCTTACAAATATAATTATCTGATGAAGAAAAAGGGAAGAAGAGATCAAAGCTCTTGGAGCATACATCCTTGGATTGCAACAATCAATGCAGGGACTTAAGAGGATAAAACACTGCATTCGCACAACATATGTAGGTTGTCATCTCCTCTAACCATGAGATTGGCTCAATCACAATAAAGAAGGACCTTTATGAAAGGCTGAAGAAGGTTCTTTTCACTCTCTGAAAATGCCAAGAGCTTCCTGTGTGCCAGAAGCATATGCCATGGGAGACAGCTTCCTTGCACATCCTTCAGCTCCAAGCAAGAAACTCAGCATGGTCTCAGATTTTAACAAAGCTTTCCATATAGCTGGGCTTAACACCAGTTATTCCCACCAGCCTTCAAGGCATGAGCCTCAAAGGGTTAGGTCATTCTGAAGTGCTCTCTGAAGCTTTTAACTACAGAACTGACAAGGTTAAAAAAAGTCATCAGAAAATACCTTTCCTCCTTTCAAACCTTCCAGAGTTCACCAAGTTAAGGTACTGTAGTTCCAAAGCAACCATCAAGTCCATCATATCTATAAGATAAATTTCATCCAAGATCAAGGCAATGAAACACAATCACACACCTACAACCACCTCCCCATTTTACAAAGATTTAACTTGTAAATGAAAGAAGAAAGCACTTTCTTCAGGACTGACCCAGATCACGTCCAGAGCAAAGCTAAATAGTAAGGGTCTTCAGAACAAAACGTTATCACCTTATAAAAGACAGATTTCTATGATCTTGCCTTCTCTAAAATAAACGGACAACAACATGTAAATATGTGTGTATGAAATTACTTTAAAAATTCTTAAACAAAACACTTCCTGCACATGCCCTTCTCTTCCTGGGAAGGGGATGAAAGCAACAGCATCTGACAGATGTCAGCACAAGAAAGTGCATATGAACACCTCTAAAACCTCATATGAACAAAGATTTCCTCCAAATCTACTATCTCAGATGCAAATAAAACTGCACTACTTTTGCTGCTGGGTGAGATAGAAGTGTTTTAAAGTTCCATTGTTTTGCAAGGTTTACCTTAAAGAGTAAAAAAAATCATGGGAAGGAAGAGAAGGATTGACATGCAGCAAAGACAAGCTCAAACAGGGCATCTAGGAAGATGCTGAGTTTCAACTTCCCAAGTTTCTGACATGTTATCCCTCAGGGGTGAGATTAGACACTTTATGAAGGAGATGGGTGTGATCAGGCTTTCACGTGTTGCCTAGGGATCTGTGGTACATGGCAGCAACGCTGTTTATAGGATCGCACAGGTTCCGATGCTAGCCAGCTCTCCCACAGGGTAACCAGAATCCTTCTTACCTAACAACACCACTGACATGGCAATTTGGTTACTGCCTCACTCTGCAGACACAGCACAGTTATCATGGTTCTATTCCAGTATCATCTCACCTTATTCCCTTGCCAGAGTTCATGATAGAGTGCAGACATGATCGTAGAATCACAGAATGGCTTAGATTGGAAGGAGCCTTAGAGACTCCCCCCTCCAACCTCCCTGCCATGGGCAGGGACACCTCTCAACTAGACTTGGCTGCACAAGGCCTCATCCAACATCCCCAAGGAGAAGACATCCACAATCTCCCTGGGCAACCTATTCTGAAGTCTCACCACCCCTGTACTGAAAAACCTCTTCCTAAGATGCACTCTAAACCTACTTTCCCTCAGCCTAAAATCATTCCCCCTTGTCCTATCACTAGACATCGTTATGAAAAGTCCCTCTCCAGCCTTCCTGTAATAGCCCTTCAGGTACCACAAAGCAGTTCTGAGGTTCCCTCAGAATCTTCTCTTCTCTAGGCTGAACAACCCCAGCTCCCTCACCCTATCCTCATAGCAGAGATGTTCCAATCCTTGGATCATCTTTGTGGTCCTCTTCTGGACTCACTCCAACTGCTCTGTATCATTTTTATGAGTAAGCTAGAACTGGATGCAGTATTCAAGGTGGAGTCTCACAAGAGCAGAGTAAAGGGGAAGAATCACTTCTCTTGACCTACTGGCCACACTCCTCTTGATGCACCCCAGGATATGGTTTGCCTTCTGGGCCAGATGAGCACACTACAGGCTTGTACTGAGCTTCTCATCAATCAATACACCCAAGTCCATTTCTTCAGAGCCAGTCTCAACCCACTCTGCACCCAGCCTGTATTTGGCCCAGATACAGAACCTTGCACTTCGACTTGTTGAACCTCATGCAGTTGACACTGGACCACTTCTCAAATCTGTCAAGATCCTTCCTGTCAAGATCCTTCCAAGTGGCATCCCTTTCCACAGTTTAGTTACCCTTATTCTTACATCCCACTCATTTCTTCCATCCTGCCTATTTATGGGCAAGCACCAGAGACCATTCCTGTTAAAAACACCGTGTTGGTGCCTTGTGCTCTTCAACTGTAAAGCTCAGTTTCCTGATTTCCTTTTTCCTTGCATGCTCTCCTTCAGTCTTCACCTTCTGCTCTTACAGTGATCCAACTTGACACTGGACCACTCACAACCAGAATGAAACAGAAATATCTCATTGTAGAGAGGGGTAAAACACAACCTATGTGCATGCAAGATTCCAATGCCTAACTCATGTACACTCGAGATCTATTATGCCTAACCTAAGTGACCTAGACAAAGACCCAGCATGGTAAGAGTAGTATAAAAATGATTGTGAAAGATTATTTTCACCACTTCTGCTTAGTTTGCTCTCTTAACTCTTTTCATGGCAGATAGCATTTCAGAAATACACTGCCTCACCTGCCTTGTGCCCTGTTGCAGCTACTCTAGAATCTCCTTTGCTTTTTTTAGTGGAAGCCCCTTGCAGCACCCAGGCACATAGGAAGGTGCAGTACACCAGTCAGCTGCATCTCAGAAGAGTTATGACTCGCAATCTGGAGACTTGCTGAAAAGGATGATACTGCCTTATCTCTTCAGTATATCAGTTCTGTAAATAAACTTATTGGAAAGTTCATCAGATGGTCATATTCCAACCACATGTCTGGCATTTCCACTTTGTTTACATAAAAGCATTATGAGTACTTCCACAAAAACAATGTAGCATTGTACAGGTGCCTGGGTTCTCTACTAGACCAAAGCCAAATGAATACAGGTGGGAAACCTTCCTTACAGACATGTGCCTCTCTAGAGCTGGGACCACAAAAATTCTCAGCAGAGAGAAACTTCTCAGTTTGTACCTCACAAAAAAACCAAAACACCTCCTCTTAAAATCCAAGGCATTTTTTTTTCATGATGCTGCTTTACACAAGTACCAAAATACTACTATGCCGTTTTGTGAACATAAGACTCCATTCAATCAACTAAGGTAGTGAATAATGACTTAAGGGTTTGTGATTCAGTATTAGCTATTATCTTACTGAAACCAAGTTATTCACTTCTTAAGTATCATTTTTGGTTTATTTCTACTTTTTCTTCAGGATAGAAAGTATTTTGTGAAATCTTAAGATTTGCAAGAGAACATTACATACAGAAGAGCAATTATTTCAGAAGTCTATTACTTTACTGCCAAAAAAAACCCCAACAAACATACATATTAGCTTACATATAAACAAAATACCATGTTCTCTTTCTGAAACACAGACAGTACATTGCTGGAATTTAAAGTGTTTTTTAGAAAGAAGATAACCTCTTTTCCTAAATGCAACATGTGCATTTTAACTTCAGAACAGAGGAATGCAGGAACCTCTAAAGGCTTATAGCGAGTCCAGTCAAATTTAGACTACTCGTATTTGGTAACTCAGGCAATAAAGTACAAAACTCAGGTATTCCAGGTTCCCCACAGCAAGATCTAAGTTTCTAGCATAGTCACTACATTGAACACTAAGTTCCTACACCTACACACGATGCAGCCTGCACAGCTTTCTGAGAGTGGACATCAGCAGAATCATAATCATAGAATTGTCAGGGCCAGGAGGGACCTCAAGGATCATCTAGTTCCAGCCCCCTTGCCATGGGCAGGGACACCTTACGCTAGATCAGGTTGCTCAGTGCCACATCCAGCCTAGCCTTAAAGACCTCCAGGGATGGGGATTCCACCACCTCCCTGGGCAACCTGTTCCAGGGTCTCACCACCCATATGGTGAGGAACTTCCTCCTAACATCCAGTCTGAATCTACCCACTTTTAGTTTTGCTCCATTCCCCCTAGTCCTATTACTACCTGTTGTGGAGGCAGGGAAATAATGTGGCCAAGTCAGGAATTATAAAAAAAGAATTATTTTATTTTCCTGAAAACCCTGCCCCCAAACTATATACAGAACTAGTTTGGTTTGTTTACAGGCTCAATTCAGTTGGGAAAATCTTCACACGGTGTTATGGGCAAATTTAGAGATTTAGGAAAGTCAGAAAATGGAAAAGGCTAAGCTACAAACGCAGCTTTCCCCCACTGAAAATTAGGCCGAGCACAGAATTAATGGAACAGCAGGCTTTACTCACAGAGATGAGAAAGGAAATTGGAGATAATCCCTTGATGAATTTCTCTGCAGCTTGGCTGCCTTCTGACACTGCAAGCAATATCCAATAGTCTGGATGCACGCAGCAGAAGTCCAAGGCAGGTGGAAAAACCACCAAAGTCAGAAGCAGTCTCAAGCACTTCTTCCACAAGTGGGATGATCGTGGAACGATCATGCCTCAATAGTGGCAGGGGAGAGCCAAACTGTTAGCATCTTCCCCAGTTGTGATAGCAAACAGGTAGTCAGCTGCAGTATGATCCGAGAGTAGCTCCAGTAGCTGAGGTTTGCCTCCTCCTCGTCCTTACTCTGGCTACTATGTTATCCAAATGGTGGTTACCTTCCACAACAAGTAAACAGAGGTGGGTTCATATTCACAAGCCCTGGTCCTCACGGGGGATTTCAACCACTCTGACATCTGCTTGAGGGACAACACAGCAAGGCATCAGCAATCCAGGATGTTCCTGGCTTGGATGGATGACAACTTCCTCCTCCAAATGGTAGAGGAGCCAACAAGAAAAGGTGCTATGCTGGACCTCATTCTCACCAACAGGGAAAGGCTGGTGACCAATGTGAGGCTCAGGGACAGCCTTGGCTGTAGTGACCATGATGCAGATACAGCTCCACAGAACCTGCATTTATTTCATATCAGATAATCCTAACTTCAGGAGCACCTGCTAGCACTTAGCTCATTTTGAAGAGGGTGGGTGGAGGCTGGGCTGACACAGGATAGCCTCTGNGCCCCTCCTGGGGTCTCTGATTTCTGGGAGGGGTGTTGTGTTTCTGTATTACCTTTACCTTGTATATTTCTGTAAATATTCCTGTATATAGTGTATATATCTGCTTGTACATTGTGCTGAGCTGTAAATAGAGCTTCATCTAAACTTCCAGCTGACTGAGTTTTAGCCTGGGTCATTTTACAAAGTGTGGGGGGGCGGGTAACTCCCCAAACCCACATCACCTAGTAACAAAGGCAATCACTTGGCTAAGTAAACTTAATCCTCTGCAGGCAGGGCAGAACCCACAAACCAGATCTCACCCTTCTTGGAAAAGCACTCTCTATTAAGTAAAAAAGTCAACGCAGGCAGCAGTTCCTATTCAAATGAAGTTATTACAGATCTGGTCACACCTGACTTTTAAGTTCCTTCAGACAGATTAAATAATTCAGGTGCCCAAAAACCTGTGTCTCAACAGGTGAGGAAAAGGTGAAAAGAGGCTACAGACATTTCTAAGCCTACTGTATAATGAATGTATTATGCCAGGGATCTTTCAGACTAACTAGGAGTTACCTAATGAATGGAGGTGCCAGACCTGGTTACCTGCAAGATAACATTATGAATGTGTTAAAGATTTAAGAGACCTTGATATACCTAAGGCTACTTTGAGCATATTGAGATCAGCTGAAATCCATACCACTACAATTTTCTATATAAAGGTTTCCTCAGCCCCTATCAAGATCTTACTGGCCACATTATGTGTAGCTTTAGTTCAAAGCCATCCCAAATCTACCAGCTCTGATCCCAGCAAGACAGATTTAAACTAACTATTACTGCAAACGTAATCTGTCAGTGGAGATTCTTGGCTAAATAAACATGACTAGTATGAAAGATTTTGCTTAAGCAACATAGTGAGTGTAATGATGGAAACATGCAGAAGATAAAACATCACAGGGCTGACACATAGTACAGTCAGCAGTCTGGCAGTAGTTGAAAAAAATTCTGGTAGGCGCTCTGCAGATGTAAGTTATTTCTGCCAGGATAAACCTCAAGACTTTGTCTTTATTGAAACTGGCTTTGCTGACATGCTCTTCAAGCTGCTGTATGTATACTCTCAAAAAAAGTAAAAAGAGCAAAGGGAAACACAGAGTGAGGGATGAAGCCTTATTTGTTATACACTCGCAGAGCTCAGGCTGCACAAACCAAATATACAGTTACAGTATATATGCATCCATCTCATTTTTCAAAAAGACTTAAAAGAACCCAGCATAAAAATGCTTTCCTTTCCTCTTCTTCATCATGCCTGCCTCTTAGCCATCAAATTAATGAGAATCAACTGTCTAAAACACTAAAAGGTCAATATTTTTGTTTTACTTGAGAGTAAAAGAATAGAAGCCTTTCCCTTGCAGCACAATGGACAGAAAATACTTCAACCTTACAGATTATGTACTTAAAGTAAGAATATTTTGGTCTTCAGCCCAAGTCCCTTTTACTTGCACACAAGGTTTTTCACTGTTTTGTTATTTGTAAAAGCTACTGCAGCAGGTTCAGCCATGACTATAAAGCTTTGTCTCCTAAGCGATGTGAATTAGTAGTAGATTTTCCCCTCCATACTGATGAAACATTGCTTGAGTTGTTTTGGGTTTTTTTGTTTTGGTTTGGGTTTTGGGGGAGGGTGGTGGTGGTGGTGGTGGTTTCTTTGGGTTTTGGGGTTTTTTTTTGGTGGTGGTGGTTATTGGGTTTTTTTTTTAATAGATTCAGGGATTCCTTCTGAATTGCAAATTCTGACCTGGTCATGTATTTTATGTACAATGCTGAAGTAAGAAGACAAAACCAGCGTATCCCACTTTAGTAATACAGTAGTATTTTGCAAGATATTGTGACTTACTGAATGAAAGAGAACTTGAGAAAATCAGTCACTGCTTTTATCTAAAGTTGGGCTCAAAAACAGGGGACCAACCAAAAGTTTTAAATGGTTTCTTAACAAGGCATTAACCAGTGTACTTGGAGCTCCAGTCAATGTGGTGCCATTCTTATGTGAAGTTGAACTGACTGCAAACTGAGAAAGTAAAATTTTCCACAATACAGAAAGAGCTACTACTAGTGTTCCTGCTTAGAACTATAAATATGTACCAACAAAAGAAGCAGGTGCAATACTTGTGTGTATCAACACCATTGCCAAGGATTATAGCTGTCTTATACTGTCCCTAAGGAGTCTATTAGCATTAGCAAAGATCAGTAGTCAATTTACACAATAGGAATGATTTGCATGAAATGAGGAGATTACATGATGCATAGCTGTGTAACTGTGATCCATTCTAAACATACTTTGCATTTTCTCACACCACCAACCAGAATTCTTTGAACCAATACATAGGAATAGACAGTCCTACACATGGCTTCCTGCTTTTCTCCTCCTCCTGGGATTCACAGGTAGGGTGGTGTCGGGGAGGGGTAATTAGGTACTGCGAGACGATATTATAAAAATAACTGTCCACATCCAATTAATATTAATCAATCGGAACTCGCACCACCCCCTACCACCATTTAATAATAACAATAGTAACAGGCTCTTTGCAACGNGGGTGGAAAGGAAGAAGACAGAGATCCAAAAGTTAGAGGTCTGGGGCCTTTATACTGTCCACATCCAAGGCTTTCATGTTGGGAGTCATGGGTATCAATGTTGTATCTAGTTTTATGAGATGCTATTTATACCATGTGATCAGTGTTTAGGCCTGGAACATATGCTGCACTGTGTTAATTTACAGATATTTTGGGGTAAAAACTTCTAAAAGCAGCAGAAGACTATGACATGTGAAGGAACCTCCTATATAAGATGTAATCAGTGAGGAAGAGTTTCTACTTGATGAACAAATAATGATCTTTTTTGGCTTGTAATAGGACTTCTGTAAGTACACATCACAGAAATGCTGGTTGTGTGCATCACTGTTCCAGGACAGCTTTATCTTGCATAAACAAGTCACTTCTCACAGAGCAGCTAGCTTTGAACAAAGAGGGGAAATCTATGCCTGAAATCTTATGTTCCTCATCAGAATATTGAAAATAATCACTCAGGGTCCTGTGACCACACCCTGTGAAAAGCTTCAGCCCCTTGACACATGGCACCCGGGCCTGTCTTCTTTCACTTCTCCCTTTCAACCCTCATCCGCCACCACCTTGCCAGTCTACAGGTATCTGTTTCACCATTCAGGTCCTCAAAAAGAAAACAATTGCACCTGAGTGTAAAGTCCAAACAAAAGCCAACCTTTTTCAGAAAAAATGTCAAAGAGGCTCCATGGCCCATACTCTGGGCATACTGAGCTCAAAACCTTCCAGGAAATCAAGTCATTTGTGTAGCATTTTCACACAAAGTAAGTATCTTATGAAATCTGATTTCTCCCCTTGGCACCCTTTCAAATAGCATAGCTATTACCTGGCAAAATTTCTGTCATAGATAATGATGTATATAAAGTAGAAGGCATCATTAGTTAAGTCTGCCAGGCATGTTTCACAATTCCAGCTGCCAGTGCTACAGGACTGTGAAATTCATTTTGCTGCACTAGGTTACCCACGAGATGGTCATCTAAAATGTGCATGACTCACTGCTGTCGACCACGTGCAGTTAACATTTGTTAAACATCTGATAAAGCACTGAAACAAATTACCTTCTTTATTTAGCAACGGGCCTTGAGAACAGATTTTCTCTTGATTTAATGGGATAGTTCTGTCCATTATCCCATTAGCTACGCATTGCTAGAAACACCCTGGGCACCACACTGCCAAACAACTGACTGAAGCTATTAAAGGCTCTTCAAACAACATTGTTTCCTCCTGCTCTTGATTACTGAAAAATAGTCTCACAAAATATCACCCATTAGATCAGATCACCAAATGATCTGTCCCACCTCCTATCAACTTTTCACCAGAACTCATATTCCATGTATCTGCCAACACTTGAAATGGTTACACCATCCTCGCAGCAAAAGCTTTCATAGTGATCGTGCGCAATAAACCTCAGCTTTTTGACTCCGACTGTTCCCTAGATCTAGTGTGGAAGAATCATCGCTTATTTGCATTTAATTTTAAAAGTATTAATAATTACCATTTCTCCCCCTCTTTTTATTTTAGTCTAACAAATTATGAAACACTGAAACATTTAGTAGAATGTTTGGCCTAACCTTGAACACTTTTAAATGCTCGCTTGAATACAAAAGTGATACACAAAGCTATTGCATATTAATATGGTAAAAATGGTGCTCCATTCAGAGCTATATGAATACTTATGCTAGATTTGATACACAGCTTCATACAAAGCCAGAATCTGCATGTTCTCAGTGGTAATTTTAATATCAGTGTTATTTTATGCAACCAGAATTTTTCAACAAAGAAAAATCAAAAATCAAGTATGGTGGCACTTTGAGAAATGACCTCATGCTTAATAAATGCTGATTTGTGACTTTATTCTTCTTTCCTCCAAAAACATTCCATTTCATTTTAAAAATCAAGGCACTATAAAAGAAAAATAAAGCAGGAAGCATTGAATAAATGCATAAAACTATATTGCTGATCAGTCTGTAGAAAATACAATGTGATAAGTGAAATAGTAACATCAGAAGAAAACAGATTTTTTTTTCAGTACAGTTCCACTGCTGTTTAATAAATAAATAAATAAATAAAAGCTTTTTTTATATATCTTGGAGAGATAAGTTATGTTGCAAGTTTAGTTCTGCTCGGCCAACTTGGTTTCTACTGGAGATGTATTTATCTGTCAGCTAAGAGCATGAGCTTTCTTTTACAAGAAAATACACTAATTTGGTTTTACACACTGCTCTAGGCTCCCAACATTAAAAGCAATGCCAGCATTCAAAACACCCTTGGCTTATAGTTCTACTCCTTACCAGCAATATAATGCAAGAAGCCAGCAGCAGCACTCCACATTTGTCCTCCAATCCACTTATTTCATATGTTTTTGTTCAATCCCCCATCTAAGTGTCAAGTTTGTAGCATGCTAAGCCTCCTCTAAACCCAAGGCTGGAGTGATGTATCCTAAACAAACCCAGCAGCTACTAGTGGTACATGCTGTCATTCAAAGAATTCTATTAGATCTGCAATGTGAAATGCCATTTTGACAGGACCTAAGGAGTTTATTTCAGTGACTAAAGCTTTTCCTTCAATAACATTTACAGAGCTAATTATGGTCACACCTGTAGGCTAGGCAGCAGCCTATTCTTCAGAGTTACCGATTTTAAAAATATATATATATATAGTTACTTTATGGAAAAAAACTGTCTACAACACAGGAATAAACTTGAAAATTTCCATGCTAGCATATTACAAGACTGGGAAAGAGCTATATTGGTCCTGGTGAGGAAAAAGAGGATCTAATTCTGATCATATAGCAGAAATTATTTTTTTAATTATTCAAGAAATCTCACAGCACTGCCTACCAGCACAGCTTCTCTGCAGTGTTCCAGAGTTAAAACAGCAATACTCTTTGCACAGGGCAAAATCAGCTTGATTAAACCTGTGAATTTCTATACAGTCATTTGCCTTCTTCCTCAAGTTAAAGAGAAGACAACATATCTCTCTCGCTTCTTATTTCAGTGTCTATACCTTTGCCTCACTTAAATCAGTGTAATCACAAGACCATTTATTAGTTGTCAGAAAAATCCATCATGTGCCTTGGTACCTGAGAAATGTTTGAATCATGCAATCTACAAGAATCACATTTAACCACCAAAAACAGAGGAAAATTGCAACATACTTAGTGTAAAAAACATCAAATCCTAGATTAATCTGATAATATAACAGACTAATCCACTGGCAAGGTTTTTTTTTCTTACCTTAATAATCTTGTCATGAATTTGCAGGCCTTCAGCTTTGTCTGCAGGTCCCTTTTCCAAAATCTTTGACACATAAATTCCCTCAGCAGATTCCTCCTGATTGTTCTGTACCAGGTGACAGGGAAGTTGGAAAAGGTACACATCAGCACAAGAAATGAGATGGCACTAAAATCAACAGTAATGAAAAATGCAAATCCATCCAAAGCATGCACCTTGCTTTTCCAGCTAAAAATTAAGCTCCTTGGGATTTTTTTTTTTTTAAACTTACTTAACACAAACTAGTCATTAATCAAAAAGACAGAATTAATCAACTGTTTCAGCATTTTTAATAAGATTATCCATTTAGTTCTGGTTATTTTAGTCTAAATGAGACACGGGGTGCAATGGTAATCAGATCCCAGCTAAAATATTTAAAGCAGACCTCAACTTCACAGGAGACAGCAACTAGTAGACAGATGTGTTGAGGAAGATATAAAAATGGATGCAGAAGTGATTCCCTCAGGAGGGAAACGGCTCCTGCAGTACTGCTGCATGTAAACTTTTTTTTTTGCGTTTGAAAATAAAGCCGCAAGGAACAGTGGCATTATTTAGCCAGCATATAACAGTGATAGGATTTGGTTGGAACCGGTTAACCTCATAAATCCTATTCACATGAGAGACTGAGAATTTGCTCAACTGTGAAATCCATACACATCAGCTGTGGACAAAAAGAGAACCTGCTTCCAGTTGATCTCTATGCACTAAGTACAATTTGCACGAAGATCAAATTTAAAGTAAGTTGAGTTATGTACCACAGCTGGAACAATACACCTGATGTTGTTCCACATGCTAAAATTACTTATAAAACATAAATAACGTGGTGAAGGAACACATTCCCACATAGGTAACTAACGTGACACTGCTGTTCTACCCATCTGCTGCAGAGACAATGCTTCACTCAAGGGCATCTTTTCCCTGAACAACCTGAATGTACAGATCACCTTCACGAACTCTTCTGTCTTCATACCAAACAACTCCTGCTCTAGTATTTCAGTTTATGAACAGAGTTTATTTTCATTATATGAGTCAACTCAATCCTTTTTTCCTTCCATATTCTTTGTCTCCAGACATGTTGAGCAAGACCTTACACCGGTATCTGGGAACTGAAAATCAAATGTCTGCGGTATTCACATTCATCACAACGAGAACAAAACAGAGCAGAATTTTCAAATTAAACATCAAAGCCTCAAACATCCCCAAGATCCAGCTCTGCCTCACAGCTCCCCCAGCTTCTCCAACTACTAATGTTAATGGAAGACAATGACAATTTCCTTCTCTCTGGTCAGCAGTTCTATGAACCTTCATATATTTGTGATTTAAAGCTTCATATATTATCACTTAAAATTCCAGGATATTCATTTGAAAAGCCTAAATGTAATATAAAAAACACTTCCAGCACGCACTCTCAGCATGTAAGTACTTCAGAGAAGCTCAGCTGCCATACCAGGAAAGTTGAACACTATGCTCCCTCTTCCCTGCAGTCTTCCTACAGCTGTAAATATCAGAAGTCACTCTGCAATCCAAACTAAAGACTGTCTGGACTTCGTTATTGGTATACTCAAAATATGGCTATAATCAAAGCACGTGAATTTTATCTTTGAGCCACTTGTTGTCTTATCCTTCCAACAGAAAAACCTAAGAAACTCTTGCTCTGAATTTATAGCACCAACATTAGATAACTGCTGGTCTTCATTCTTTACACACAAGGAACAGTAATTCTGCAGCAGACAGTGAACTTCTTAGGCTAATGGGAACAGACTCTTCGGCACCGCTAAATATAGCTTGAGAGCAGAAGATTGCCAAACTAATATACAGGGTCCTATTTCCCTCCTCAATAATAGTAAGTTCCACTGATCAGCACATAATTATTACCAAGCCTTTTTAATCAACTACTAATTTTCCAGTTTAACAGGTTTCTTTACCCTTCATATGTAATGACAGTGCTGATTAATGCTTCTGGAAGGATAAAGAAAAAAATAAAGGTAGCATATTCTTACACATATTCTAGGGGGCGTTAGTGATCTTTATGCATATTCTATGGTTTTCAACGAACTTTGAGAATATAGACTGATAAGACTAGAGATTAATTTAAGGTGTAAGATCAATGAAAACTGTTTTAAGTTCACAAAGACAGAAAAATTGAAAGCAGGCATGTGAGAGCAAGACATGTGCTGTACTAGTGGGAGGTGTCCCTGCCTATGGCAGGGGGTTGGAACTAAATGATCTTTGAGGTCCCTTCCAACCTTATCATTCTATGATTCTATGATTCTATCTGAGATACACAACCAAATTTTCATCTCTCTTTAAAATGAAAAAAAAAAAAAAAAGGGCAAGCTGTTTCCAAAATATCCAATAGCTTAATCCTGCAACAATGACTCTTACGAGTAGTCTCAGAGATTTCCATTGAACAGACTGCATGAATACATACTACTCACGTGGCAACGGTGTACAGATCAGCCTAAAGTTTCAAAGTAAAACCAAAGGGAATACATTTCTTGAAAATGAGAATAATCCACCTCTCACAACATTATGTCTTAAAAACAATTACTCCAATTACACTTGATAATATACAGTTCTTCTATCTATGGAACAGATTCCATAACTACTGTTATGAAAACTAACTCTTTTATTACTAGCAGTGTATGTAGTAACAGGAAGTAGTAACAGGAAGTATGGTCAAAATAGCCTACATTTACTTTTCTCATTACCTGATTGGGTCGTCCTCCTACAATATTGAATCCCAAAGTATCATTTTCTCGGTGTAGCATGATCATTAATGGTTTGGGTTCTCCTTCCTAAGAAGCAAGAGGTGAAATACTCTTTATTCTAAAGAATAGAGTTGAAAAAAGATCTTAGGTGAAAGCACTTAAGTAAGTAGAAAAGATTTTTAACTGAAGAATATGTAAGATAAGGCTTAAAGGAAAACTAGTCTGAAAAAAAAAACCAAAAAAACTTCGCACTAATAAAAAATCGAAGTCACATGCCACTGAAAAGTAACAGGTAACACCTCATTATCTTTGGTCTGAACAGAGAAAAGTGCAGGCATTTGGCAGAAGGAATGATCAGCAACACTGAAAAATGTCAGAACTCCAAATATCTGGGATTATCTAAAAAAAGCCTAAATCCCAAATTGTGTCAATGTTCCAGACATTAAACATGTAGTTTAAAATGCACAACGTTGTTATTTTCAGACACCCAAAGTCATATCAGTACACATTTCATAGCAACTTTTAGGAAAGATACACACAGAAAATTAAACCCATCTCCTCATCCCAACCTTTCACTTCTCTCTCGAAAAGAACAAATCCAAAATTATGTCTGTAAAAAACATTCAAAACACAATGATGGATTTGAAGTCAAGAATAAAAATTATTTTTAAAAAGGGAAAAAGAAAGAAACCTTTTCCTTCAGTGAAACAGGTAAATAATGTTCTAAAATAAAAATACAAGCAAAAAAAATATATTTTTGGAGTCCATAGCACAGCAAGTTAGCTGATTTTGCCTGTTCATATATACTACTAGTTACATTTCAGGATCCATATTCTAAAAAAAAAAAACCGTCAAAATTGTACTCATTTAGCACTGTTAAGTAGTTCTCTATAAATTAATTAACATATATTTAACACCTAAATAAAGTGTACCTTTCTAAAAATTCACAATACAACACAACGCTGAAGCCCATATTTTTTTGACTGTAACAATGAAATGCTTTATTGCTGCACGATACATCTGATTTTAATGAAGTACATTTTTACTTTATTGATCGTTTTTCTTCCAAACCCGTTTTGTTTATTTAACCTTGGTCCCCTCTGCCTGAGAGGTTTCCGAGCGGCAGCACATACACAGCAGCACCTACTGGCAGTGTCCGAGATCGCTTGTCCTCACGTCTGCTAACTCATGACCGAAAAATCCTCATCTCTCTCCTCCCTTCCACACCCCTTGCTTTTCTCGCAGGTCCCACATTCCTTAACAGACACTGCTGCCCCCTTCATATGACCTTATCGCATCTGCCAAGAGAAGAAGCAGATGTATGAGCACACATCCTAGAGCCAGGAAACTAAGCCTCCTGGATTAACTAGCCCAAACGAAATTTAACATCAACAACAAAAGATAATAAAAGATTAAATATCCAAGTCCAAACACAAAGTTTCTCAATACCACAAAGGCGGTTTCTAGGCATGCTGCTCTCCTGCAAACAACCTCCCCTTTCCCATATCCCATGCAGCAGTTGATGCCCAGCACACTATGTTGCCTCAAGAGTGAGTTTGGCTGCTCAGACTTTTTCAACTTGGGATTTTGAAGATTTGGGTAAAAAGAAGCATTCTTTGCATTAAAAGACTGCTCACCATAGCTGCAACCATCAGAGCCAGAGCCTGCACAACAACTTCCAGCCAGGAGCTAATACTCAAAAACCAAGCAACTCCCTTACGGCAAGTTAAGTCAGCTCACCAGTGCTCTCGGATGGTTTATTTAGCCTAAACGAAGCCAGTGGCTATTTCAGCAATGTCATCAGACCTGATAGGAGAGTGAAGCACCAAGTCGGTCTCTGCTGTCAACAGTGTCAGCTGTCTATTCTACCAAATGAAAGACACTTTTCTGTTCTCTCACCATTGTTTCCAAAGTTACCCTCAGTTTTTTGTCAAACTTCTCTGCTGCTCAAATAAAAGTTAAAAGTCAGTTCCACACCCCTGAGCTGTCCCAGCTGGAGCCAACTGAACACCAACAGCAGCGGGATCCCTGCGATGTGGGGAGGCCTGATGCAGGAGGAACTGGTACGCGTTTGCCAGCTGCCGACCGAAGAGAGAAGCACTCTTCCTTCCCGCCCGCTTCCCGTCCTCTCCGGCTCAACCAAGCGACGAGCCGCACTTGGCCACCGGCGCCCCCAGGCACAGCTGGACTCTCCACTGTCAGGGTTTTCGGCCACCGACGGGCGCCGAAACAGTGACCGACAAGAAGCGTGTCCCCTGTAGGGGCTGGCGGCTCTATCTCGCCGGGAGACGAGGGACAGGCAGAAGAGGATCGCATCACCCGGGGGATGCGCTGGGGAAAGGATCGGGATGGGTCCCGGCGAGAACCTGGGGGAGTGCCAGCCCCCCCAGGGATATGTCTCGCACTGTCACCTCGGTAGGTCGCTCCCAAGTGCGGCACAGCGAAAGCAGGTTCGGGAAGACCATCGCTGCAGAGGGCAGGCCAGGTTTCTGCGGTCGCACTCACCTTACTGGACTGGCTGCCCGCCAGATCCCTGGTGATGCTGCTGATGTGGCTCATGTACTGGCCGAACTTCGCCTGGTACCGCCGCGCCGTCAGCTGCACTTCGCTCTGCAGCGCCGACAGCTGCGCCAGCAGCGACTTCTCTCTCCTGCTCCAGCGCAGGGCCTCCCTCTTCAGCTCGGGACCCGACTCCGGGCTGCTGCCGCCCCGCAGCGCCCGCAAGGTGCGGTGTCCGCCGCCCGCCCGCGCCCGCGGAGGCTCCCCCGGCATGGGCTGCCGTTGCTGCTCCTCAGAGCCGTCTCCCGAGTGGCCCGGGGGGCGCCCGCTCCGCGACTCCATCTCGGCGGGATCGGGCGGCGGCGGCCCGTAGCGGCACGCCGCCAGGTGGGCGGGCAGCTCCCGGAGCCGCACGGTGCGGCCGCAGCCCCGCAGGCTATAGTCGCACTTGACCTCCAGCTTCTGGACGAGGCTGCGGAGGGGCAGGACGGGGCGCAGCTCGGCGGCCGCCAGCGGCCGGCACCGCAGCGGACACCGCCGCCGCCTCGCTGCCCAGGGCAGCAGGCAGCCGGCACAGAAGACGTGACCGCACGGCGTGGACAGCGGCTCCTCCAGCACCCGTCCGCATAGCTTGCACTGTAGTTCCGCCGCCACCGGCGCCGCGAAGCGCGATGGGTCGAAGCCCATGGCGCGGCCGGGGACCTAGAAACTTTTGATGCAGCAGCCCCGGCCCCGGCCCCGGCCCCGGCCCTGGCAGTGCAGGAGCCGCTCCCGGCGGGCAGGCGGCGAGGGGCGGGCGGAGGAGCGGGGCTGAACCGGGAGAGGAGGGCGGCAGCGCCAAGCTAGAGCTCCCAGCGGCTCCCCTCCACCCTCCCGCATTAACTCCCTCGCCCCGGTGCTCCCGCCCCACGCCCAAATCTGGCACCACCTCCGCCTCTCGGGGCATCCTCGCTACATGACGGGGCGAGCGGGCGAGACGCGGGGATCCGCCACCGCCCCGTCTCAACCCGCACCCACCGCTCTGCCACGTCCGGTCACTGCCCTGGCGGCAGAACTGTGCCCCCGACAGGTAACTCAAGGATGGCTTGTGGTCGTGGGGGTAGGAAGTGGACACGCTGCACGGCAATGAGTCGTTTTGGCTCTTTCAGTGCTGCACAGATGTACTGATGAGTGTGGCTATTTCATTTGTCTCGGAAAACCTTGCTCCTTTTTTTGGGACGTCCAGCAGCTGAGGTCCACAGTACTAATGCGCTCTTTGTTACTGCATCAAAAGAAATAAGGTCGGGATGACAAAATTACTTGTCAAGCTCCCTTAAACAACAGCATATGTATAAAACAAGGCTTTCATTTTAAGAAGAGCTAAACCACAGCAAAATCTAGAAAGGCATACTTAGGATTAATAGTCAGCCTGGATTCTACCCCTTCATTGCTGCACAACCCACAACATACACTGAAACATGAAACTCCTAACACATTCCCCACATAACTTCAGTATTGAAAACACAGGGGCAGATTGCTGTCCCCCAGCCCTGTGGAAAACCTGCCAGAGAAGAGTGGCGTGGAGCCCTCTGAGGGGTTTCTTCAGTGGGCTCCTTCATGTGTAGGCTGGACATCACTGCTTTTGAAAAGGATGGAAGGTTTGGTCTGTCCAGGCCCAGATCAAAGGATATTTTCTGAACTGAGGACTCTGAAGGCAGAGCCAGGATGTGCCCTCACCAGTTCTGCAATTCCTGGCTCAAACTCAAAGTCTCAAGAACATTGCTCCAGGAAAGTCATCAGAGTTTCTGAGACTTGCTAATGAATTATTCTTTTCCATTACTAAGAAGACAACAATGGAGCAATGCAGTAGAGGCAAATATTTATCCCTTTTTCCCAAAACAAGAGAGAAAATTCTCTACAGGCCTGCCCCTAGAACTGTACCTGGGACCACAGATCTCAGTTACATCTAGCCATAGTTTGGTTAATTAAAGTTTATTGGCAAATTAAAAAAAAAAAACAACAAAAAAAAACCAAAACAAACAAACAAACAAACAAACAAAAAACCCACGGAACATCTACAGACCAAAATATTACTGGCAAGCATCAGTAACCTGCCATTTCTGACTTGCCACAGAAACCCACAGTTTCAGTTGGATTACCATGGCCTTAAAATAAATGAACTGCAGCACCAGATACAGTCTCTTAGCTTGGAGGAAATGCACTATAATACATTATGCAATACTTCATTACAGATCAAAATCCCAGTCTTTAACACACACACAAAAAAAAAAAAAAAAAAAAAAAAAGGAAATCCAACACCCCGAGTAACTAATTATGCTGTTCATATTGGGTTTTGATCATCTAGTATACCCACTGATTTTAATTGCTTCACTCTTAGTGTCAGAATCAGTGTCATTCTGAATGTTACAGAAAATTATTTTAAAATAGTGTTCCCCTCATTCATCTTTGAATCTAACTATTCATTTGCCCTCATTATTTGTTTATACCATCTCTTCTGCCCTGGTGTCCCAAGGTATCTTCTTTATCTCCTTATACATGGCTCAGAATCTGAGGTCTGAACACAAGAGGTAAAGACATAAGTTAAACTGGACAAAGAATAAGTCCTAACAGTGGAACATGATCTATTAAACTGCTACTGACTCTGCTAACCTGTTGGCACGATGCTTGAAAGACTTTTGGCCAAGGCTTGCAAGAAGCCTCCCAAAACACGCTTGACACAGCACAAGGGTTGTAGGGATAGTTTGGTTGTAGGGATAGTTTGGGGTGGCTGCCTTCCTTTGGGGATGACAGCTTAGGAGATGAGGCTATGAGTCCTTCTGGGGTTCCTGGCACATTTTATGTGCCAGTACAAAAACAGCCAAAGGGACAATATAGCCAAGTCTGAGCCTCAGTGCCTTTAGGCTTCTTTTAAATTAGATAATAAATTAAACAAAAGTTTAAGAATCCCATGGTAAAACAAACAAACATTTGTTTTTGTTTTTTTGTTTTTGTTTTTGTTTTTTTTTACATCCAGGCCTTTCTGTCTCTCCTTGTGCACTGATGAAATGTCAGTGCCCTGGCAAAATGGTTCAAAGCAGTTGGCAGCCCATCCATGCCAACATCTTGGGTTTATCTCAAAAGTAATTTGTGAGTGCAGGAATCTGGAATACAGACAAATGTACGAAACTCTTCCAAAGGTAAGAGCTGTCTGCATACCAGGCCTCCAAATGGGTACCTGGAAATGAATACGCATGGATAAATGCATACAACATTACCAATGTGCTTATGTTGGATTATTTCCATAATTAGTCCTATTAGTTCCAATGCAATCAGGAAATTAAAAAACACAATCCTCATACTTTCCAAAATTGTACTTAAAGAGACGACATAATTACAACCTTGTCTGCTCATCTGAGGTCTCAGCCACTCCAGTCGTAGTTTCACTGCAATGGTCAAAGAGAGAAATTCAGATATGGCGAGATGAAGAGAGGCTGAGGAACACAGCAACAGCAGAGCCTTCAGGGGCACTGCCCATGGCTGCTCCAGCTCTGTGCAGCTCCACCACTTGCACTGGGACCGCACCTGGCCATGGACAAATAAATGTTATGTAGTGACCTGGCTTCAGAACAGTCCAGATCTTCAACAACTTCTACCATGTTCCATTTTGCTTTACCTAGTAAAGCAGCAAAACTTATTTGAAGTAGCAAAGCACTTGTTTTCTGTCATACATGCCTAGAGACATCCACACATACACAAGCATGCTTTGAGGAAAGATTTGGTGGGGGGAACACTGCTGCTGAGGGAGCTCTTTAACAACACAGAAAGCCTGCTGCTTCTGAGCATCAGAGATGGGAGAAAGAGCTATTTCAAGTATAAAATCAAGGGTTATTTCTGCCCGTAGCTTTTGCCTCATGCTAAGAGAATCTTTGGTTTAAAGTGTGAAGTATGCAGCTGTTCCCAAATCTTCTGATGAAAGGATCCTGAGATAAGGATTAATACTCTTAAATCCTAAAGGTGAGTGGAAACCTTCTGGTTCTCTTGAAGTTAATTGGAAAAATCCAATGAACTTTAAACTCACATATGGAAATAAAGCATGTATATTTGGTTTTCCCCTCTCATTTTCATAATCATTTTCCCTTATTATTCACCCATAGGGTTGCAAAGGAATATTCTTTTCCCAGTCACAGTAGTGAAACCTAGTAAATAATTTGAGGCAGGAGGACTCAGCAACTTCACTCTGAGAGCAGAACATAGGCATGGGCATTTGCTATTAAAATCTGTTACCAGAACTCTGGAAAGAATTAATGCCATTGCACTTTGACAATGAAAAGATTATAATCATCATGTTAGCTAACATAAATCATGTTTCATTTTAGAGAAGCAGAAGTTTTTTTTCCCCCTTCAAGTCAGCAAGCATTTTTTCTCTACTATAGGTTAGCATTGCAGCACACTAGGAAAGTTTGATGAAGTGTTCCTAAGATGGAAGAATTAAAAAAAAAAAAAAAAACAAAAAAAAAACCTGAAAGCTCATGGTCATTTGCTGAAACCTGAACAAGTATTTGCACTCAGCCGCTGAGGAAAGAAACTTCAAAAGAACTGCAGACATTTTGTTAAGAAGTTTGCATACAGAAAACTTTTGTGATCTATATTTAATTCATTAGCAGAAAACCACTATAGGATGTCTGTTTAATTACACTTGACATCAAATGTGTCAATGACCAACTTCGACTACGAGGGAGATGAGAAAGAGTCTCGTGGGAGGTCTGGATTTTGCACTTGCCTCTTTCATGCATTGAATGGCCTTAAGCAAGTAATGCAACAACTTTTCACTTTCTGCAGTATTCACAGCACTCGGACAAAGTGTCTATAAAACACCTGTTGCTAACAAAGCCACTGCATTAAGGCACCAGTCCTTAGGGCAGTCAAAAAAGATGCCTGCACTTTCCAACACAAGAAGTGGGGAAAAGCACCTTCCAGCACATGCCATAAAACCTCACCTGAGAGGTGTGCTCCGAGGTCACCCACTGTGGACTGGATGTTGCAGAGAGAAGAGTAAGGGCAAGTGAGATTGTATGTGATCCTTTAAGAGTCAAGGTGCCCAGTGTTGTAAAAGCCAAATGCTCCTGACCTGGCCTTTAGGAAACTTTAGTGTTGGAAGTTAAGGATACCATCAACTCTGGACACCTCCAGCTGTTGAACAGTTATTTTTTTCAGTAGTACATTTCTACTTGGAGTCCTGTGGTACAAAGTCTATAGGTATACAGGAGTACTGAAAGGTGGCTTTTCTACATCTTCTTAAGAGAATATTTTTACAGTAAACAATTGGGAGGAAAGAAAGTGCCATTATCTCTTTTACAGATAAGAAGGTAGTAAGCTCAAATTCTCCAGGTTCTGGGTCAATATGGCTCCTATAAAGTGGAAGTGTGTGTCAGAGAAGGGAATGGGGACTGCCTTTTGTCTTTAGGACTGACAAGGCAAGGCCACCTTCTAAAGTGGAAGCCCAGATCTGTGTAATACAGCTGTCCTTCACCAAGAAGTTTCTTACAGTAGAGAAAGCCAGTAGAGAAAGCAGGCAGCAGGTCAAATGGGGAGAGCAAAAAGAAAGCCAAGAACAGTGTTCTGATTCCTGAGTGAGTGGAGAAGGTGTCTGGACTGCAGGAGTGCATGGGGATATGCATATCTTAAACCTTTAACTGCAAACTGCTCTAGGAAAGGCAGTAGAAAGCTACACACTTGATCCATAAGACAAAACAGATCAATACACTTGTTCTTGGTACAGTGGGGTTAGGACACTGCTTTTTAAATCTTTTTTTCCTGTTCAGTGTTAAAGGCAAGCTGTATTTTAATAAGGCAAGAAAGAAGGGGCAAGAACTGGTGAGACCCAGACTGAGAAAAAGCAGACTGCCAATGTGCTAACCTCTCATATTTGCCAGGCCTGTACCACATTCCCACAGCCAGTTGGATCATTGCTTAGCTGCCTGGGAACGAGTGCACCTCAGACTTGTGCTGGCCACCACACCCCTGCCCCATGCTGCTCACGGGGCATTTGCACCACCGCCAGAACTGTGGATCCAGCTGCAGCCAAGCAGAAGGCCTTAGCAGTGAGGACAAACCCAGAGGAACACAGGAGCCTTGCCTTGGGTGTTTCTATCTCATTTCTATCTCCCAACCCAACTATTGCAACTCTGAGATGTCCCAGTTTCTAAATTTGTCCTGCAGAGCTACTCCACAATACATTCACCTGCTGCAGACACCTCCTTTCAGCACAGAGCTGCTCCCTGAGGGTATGCAGATACCAAAAGCTTTCTCTCTATTTTAGCATCCATTAACTCACGGGGAAAAAAATAAAAGGATGATTTTTCACATTACAAAACCTCATAGCTGCTGTCACAGAGCAGAGCCACTCACCATATGAAATGTAGTGCTCAAACTGGTTCAGAAAGGGAATACCTCATTGCTAGTGACAATCTCTCTGGAGTATGGTTAAGTCCTCTTGCCCTGACAGTATCTGGTCAACCAGCAAATATATAGTGGCAATTCCTATGGCTTCCGTATCAGTATCAGGCAGTAAAATTTCTTCTGCCTGAAAAACAGACTGGAAAACAGTCACCTTGCCCATTATCAGTAAAATTGGGCATGCCACAAACTGAGATGGAAGTAGAACCTCAGTGAAGGCTCTGACAGTTTCTCAGATTAGTAGAAATGCTTCAAAGTATTGCCACCCCTCTGTCTCTTCAACATCTCTTGCCAGTGTTACATCCTACTGTTTAGAAAACTATCTTTACCTACACATTTTATAGTATTAGCTTGCACATCTACTGAAAAAAAGAGAGAAGAAAACCATGTTCAAAAACATATATGAAAAGCTCAGAGTGAAACAGGACAAACTAAAAAAAAAAAAGATGTGGGAATTTTGTGACAGGATTTTCAGAACTCTATGTAAATCTGTGAACTTAAACCTTTGAAATAAAATTAAAATGTAATTGCCACGAGAATGCGTCTGGCCTTAGTCTGAGCCAGGTAAGCAGCCTGAGAAATGTGTGCAGGGAATTCTGATTACCTTATGCATTTTAACATGACACAGACTGGAAAAAGCTAATAGTCAATGAAAACAAGACAAAAATGAAAGATAGCATTTAAAAATAGCAGTTAAAATATAGTTTCAGTCAGTGGATGGACAGGAACTTGTGTACTGTTTCAGTGTTATTGGTCTCTTACCAAATGTGGTTTAAAAAAGAAAGCAGATTTGGAATATGGAAACAATAGGCACAAAAAGGAAATGAAAAATCAACATCTTAGTGTTCATATGGGGCTTGAGATGAGCAAGAATATTGCTTCTCCTTCTTTCATGCCATCTACTTGTTTGCTATCCTTACCGTCGTTTGTGCATCTTAGAGAGCCCTCTTCAATCCCCACGCCTGATGTCTCCATATACAAAACAGGTTAAATAAAAATGGCCAAGGAACACTTTACCCTGTCTCACACAAAAGCTGTGATACTCACTCCAAATACTAAAGTGATCCCAAGAACAGTGTCTCTGAGACCCAGCTTACATTAACACAAATAATGAGCTTCTGAAAAGAAAAAAAATCCTCACGTAATGGAGTATTTTGGTGCTCTTGCAAACAAGACTCCTAGATATACTTCACTTCCTCCATTAGAGATTTACAACATTAATGTCTTGTGTTTGCATTTGAAATGAGAAATATTATGAAGCAACTATTTTGGGTAGTAAATATTTCAAAATATCAGTATATAACTGAATAATGAGCCAACAGTGTGATCAGGCAGCCAAAAGGGCAAACAGCATCCTGGCCCGTATCAAAAACATTGTGGGCCCTCACTACAAGAAGGACATTGAGGTGCCAGAGTGTGTCCAGAGAAGGACAAGGAAGCTGGTGAGGGGTCTTGAACACCAGTCCTATGAGGAGTGTCTGAGGGAGCTGGGGGTATTCAACCTGGAGAAGAAAAGGCTGAGGGGAGACTTCATTGCTCTCTAGAACCACCTGAAAGGAGGTTGTATCAAGATGGGGGGCAGCTTCTTCTAGGTAACAAGTAATAGGGTGAGAGGAATGGCCTTGTGTCGCACCAGGGAATGTTTAGATTAGATACTAGGAAAATTTTCTTCATCACAAGGGTCACTGGGCACTGGAACAGGCTTCTCAGGGAAGTGGTGGCGTCACCAAACCTGGAGGTATTTAAAAAACATTTCGATGAGCTGCTTGAAGACATGATCCAACAGTTGTGTACAGGGAGATGTTAGGTTATGGTTGAACTCGATAATCTTAAGGTCTTTTCCGATCAGGTGATTCTACAATTCTATGGTAATATGGAAGCAAATATTATGTGAGAATGTGTGCTTTTGGATTTTGTAATTTTTCCAGTTCTTGATCTGTTTAGCCTGATTTTTCCTCCTGGTCCTATTTTCCTAAAGCTACACTTTCACAAATCATGTATCAGTGGATCTGTATTAAAATGCACACACGTGCTTATTCCACAGGTACACTTACACTACCTGAATGGTTTATATTGTATTATACTTATAATTAGGATATCTTTTACTTGCCTTGTGTGGCAAGTAAATCTAAAAACAAGTGATATTTAAGTTATTCTAAAAACACATCTAGAGTATTATTCTTTCTATCAGCCCCTCTCATTAATAAGTCCCACTAAAAGCAAACAGAACCCACTACAATTTGTGATTTTTTTTCCTTGTAGGTGATTTGCTGTTACTTTGCACAAGGCCTCTATGCCAGCCCTTGATGAGCAGTTTTCTACCTCGTGGTTTATTAGTTTTCATCCTAATGAGGCCAAAAATGGAAAAGACCAACTTTCTGATGCTTAGAAACTTCTTTTATTTTACATTTTGAATTTGACCACAAATTTCTACCTTTTGGTTTTTGGGTTTTTGGGTTTGGGGGTTTTTTTTGTTTGTTTGGGGTTTTGTTTGTTTGCTTGGTTGGTTTTTTGGGTTTTTTTTTGTGTTGTTGTTGTTGTTTGGTTGTTTTTGGGGTTTTTGGGTTTTTTTTTTTTCCTTGGGTTGTTTTTTTTTTTTTTGGTGGGAGACTCAAACCTGAGGGAACAGGGAGGACACTATTAAAGCATATTTGGACAAGTTACATCTACATTGTTCCTAAGCTGCCTATCATCACAAATTCATGAACATTAATTCTGGTGTACTAATGCAACTTCCTAATGACTACTTACTCTTGCACTGCGGATTGACATGTACAGCCTGACAGTCTTGTTATGGGGTGTTTTGTTAAAGTGCTTATACAGCTCCTACCTGCTATATTACCTCATCACCATTTTATTAACCTATACAAGTTTTCAAGAAAGAAGCCTGGTTTGGAAATGCTGAGCAGACAGACGCTTCAATGACATCAACAGGAGATAAAAGCACTCAAAATCAGATGCGCTTTAAGAAAGGATGAATGTGCTTTTTTCTTTATACCTGTTACTCTTATCCTGTTCAGCCCACTCAGATGTACTTTATAGTGTTGCCTTCCTTCACCCTTTGACTATATTATAGCTGCATCAGGTTCTGCTTGTATCACAGCAGAATCAGATCAATAACATATAATTTAGTGTGAGAGTCTGCTATTAACTTCTAAGGCTCTCCTCACCTAAGTGAAATAATCTGGATTTGGCCCTTGATTGTGCTTTATAATGGCTTAAGAGATAGCAAGATGTTGTATATTAATTTGATATTTTGCTATCAGTTTTTGTCTGGTTGGTTGGTTGGTTATATTTTTTAAATAGCAACAGAGGATACATAAGCTGCAGACTGGGAGAACTTAGCATTTTTGCTTAAATGGGAAAATCTAGATGTGTTATCTGGTCTACACAGAGGCATGGCTTCAAATTTCTCACAGCTCATTTTAAAGCCAGAAAAATTGCCAAAATTAGTAATGATTCAAACTATAATGAAAGCTGAAGTCCCTGCTAAATCATACATATTAATATACCATCAGCATAAGATGCCAATTTAAATTCACTGATGC
This sequence comes from Ramphastos sulfuratus, assembly GCA_013399055.1. Taxonomy (NCBI): domain Eukaryota; kingdom Metazoa; phylum Chordata; class Aves; order Piciformes; family Ramphastidae; genus Ramphastos; species Ramphastos sulfuratus. The sequence continues at coordinate 25,859 of WBNM01030971.1, read as the reverse complement.
CAGTCTTTATCCCATGAGAATCTGAAGCAGCATTAACAGCTTCTGTCAAAGGCTCTCACGTTAAAATAATACATGGTTGTAGGGAACAGGAGAGACACAGAAAATATTTTTTCTGTAGTGATCAGACTTTAAAGTTTCCAAGTATTATTGATCTCTGCAACATCAGAATTTATACACCTGTGTGTTTGAGCAGTCTGCACACTGGGACAATGTCCAAAAGTGGCAGTCTCCTCTGAGGAGATGAACATGTTTTTTTGGCATTTTATATACTAAGAGATACCCTCATTCCCTGGCTGTCTGTAGAGAACATCAGTGAGATTAATAAAATGTCATTGGATTTGATTCTGTCCTGTACTGAATTTCAGTACGTCAGTCCTCAGGCTGGGTTTGCAAACAAGGCATCCTTAACAAATACTTCCAACCCTCTGCAACAGCTACTGCCTTTAGGCACTGTGATTCAGACAAGTAGGAGCTTTTGTTTCCATTAGCCCCACTTTAAGCTTGAAATGAATTTAGCAATTAAATGACTCTCTCCTTCCCTTTTCGCACAAATAATCCTCTCCTTAAAAAGTCCAGCTTTTACTGATTAATAGCAGTCAAGGCTAGGGACAGCAGAGCTCAGGGCTGTCTGTCATTATTCCTGATTCTGCCACTGACGTGCTTTGAGATCTTTAATAAGTTAATTAACCTCTGTGACTCAGTGTAAGCACTGGTGTAATGCACGTAGTAATGCTTAACAGAGTCCTGCAGATGTAAGGCATGATAAAAGGGTAGAGGCCTGTTATTGTTACTAATGATCATTAGTTTGAAATCATAGTCAGGCAAAACCAAAAATAACAAGTCCATTGCAATTAGTTGAAAGGTAGGGTTGTGATATTTAATTATCATTAAAAGGGTACACGATGAAAAATGCATTACGTGTTTTCAGTTCTACTACTTGGAGAGAGAGGAAAAAGTTACCTTTGTGGGATATCTGCAGCAAGGAACGGAGGTAACAGCTCCAAAAAACTTGGATCACTAAGTGTTCTGATTTTTCTCTTCCAGCACACAGCTTATTTTTCCTACTGTGCCAGGTACCGTGGCTATTATAGCAAGTCTATTTTCGTATGCATGTTAGGCTTGTGCACGGAAAGCTAATGAGCCACAAGTCTGAAGGTTAACTGTACTTTTGTTGCTGCTGTTACTGTTATTACTATGCTTAATGCTAATTACATGTTTTAGAGAACCCTAGGTTTGGGTCAGAGCGCTTTTGTCCTGTGTGCTGTGCAAGTAGGTTCAAAGATATTCATGGTCTCAGAGAGATAATAAAAATAAGCTGACATCCCTACGCAGTGCAATTGGTTGTAACTATCTTTCCGTTCCTTTAAAAAAAAAAAAAGAAAAAAAAAAAAGTCTTTTCCATTAGTTAAGATATTAGTGATCAGAACTGAATATTGGCAGTCTCCTTTCCAGCTATCAATAATTTTCCTTTATTGACTCGTATCTTTCAGCCTATCAAAGAAGTTTCATTTGTAGCTGAAATCCTGATCCTCCCATGAATCATGTTTTCTTTTGAATGCAAAGGGCGTCTGTCTGGCAAAGTTGGCAGCTTGATCTTCATAAATATTGTTCTATTGATAAGAAAAGGAATTGGATATAGGGACTATCCAAAATAAATATTTTGCAGAGATCATGAATGTCTGAATACAATACAGCAAAGGAATGTTATCACATTTTAAATACATAAGCTGAAGTGAGTATTAGTTTTAGTTGAAAAACTGTCAAATACAGTTTGCACCTTTCATTTAATTTAGGAAATCAAAATGGACACCTATTTAGGGGTTGTTGGTTTCCCTTTTATCATGTGTAGGAATTTGCCATTAATTTTATTGGGAGCAAGTCTGGGCTACATATTTTCTAGGATATTTAATAGAGGATTTCAATGAGGTATTCAGAAATACTAGCCCAACATGATCCTGCCCTTTGGGTGGAGGCCCTTTGTGCCCTTCTACTCAGAAGTTTTTGCAGGCCCGGAGTGGCTGTCTCCTCATACTGATGGGGCAGACATGCAAGTGGAAAATCAGCTGTGCATTGCAGGCAGCAGGTAGTAGCTGTCCCAGGATCAAGGGAAACCTGTGACCCTCCTTTCAAACTGGGAAATTTCTCCCAGAAACACAATGTCTTGTGGGGAGTCTCTTGGCATGGCACATCTCCTCACTGTCCCCTGACAAGACTGTGTCCCTAAAGATGAAAGACACACTGCTGTGTGCTGGCATACCTCCTCTTTCCTGACCCTTTTGCTCCCATAAAAGCTACTTACAGAAAGCAGAAAAAGTGTGCAGAACGAGGAGGTGAATATGGAGGATTACTTTGTGAGAAGTCCTCAGAAGGGCTTACGAGAGGTGTCTCAGCACTGTCAAGTCATGACAGAAAATAATCTGACAGAGATGCATGAGCCAGCTTGTTCTGAAGTCAACAGGACTGTACTGCTGCATATCTAGTGTCATCCTCCTCCTGCTGTTTTCCAAGGGGAGCAACTGAGAAATTTTTTCTCATCAGAGACTTTTTTCTTCTTATCAATGAATTACATTATTTTGTTGCTGCAATATATAGCCTATGAATAACAAAGCACATATATTTTTATTGGCTCATCTATTTAAGAAAAGAGAACTCCTGCCATCAATGCTGAACTGTATACTAAAATTCAAGGATAAATTATGACCTACTATTTCTTTGTCCTGTAACTCACAGCACTGCTATGACTGCCATGGAAGAGAACATTTGTATAGTGTATGTGACAGATACACCAAGACTGGATGTTTATTTGCTTCTCTCTTCCTATAAATTATTCATCTTTCTGTACTGTATACCTCCTGAAAAGCATCTCCTATTTCATTTTTTCAAATGCATGTTTACAATAAAACCACAGTAAAACAATACATCTGTAATAAAAATAATGACATTATTTACTTGGAAGTAGATTCCTCTCTATTATAACTTCCCTGTTTTGCTCATATTCTAGATCATGGAGAAGCTTTGCATCTATCAGCTTTCCTTGGTGACAGATACAAAGCTTCCAGCAAGAGATGTAGATGGCATTTGCCCTTGCATTAGCCCAAAAGTTTTGTCTTTAAGTTCAAAGAATATTTAACAAAACCCAAACAACACCAAGAGAGTCAGCCATCTACAGGCAATTCCCTCATCATGCCAAATGCACAGGCACTGCTGTTGGAGCACACTGAAACACCCATTTGAAGTCAGTGCAGGGCTCAGTATGAGGGCTGAGGCTGAAGAAGGTCTGTCTAGGAGCTCAGCCCTGGGCATCAGTGGTTGTGTCATACACTGGCAGTGCTTCAGCACAGCCTGGTGTCTGTGACCCCAGCCACAGACTGCTCCATCTCTCCCTTGCCAGCAAAGCTAACGGTGGCTTCCTGCCATGCTTCTTGCACAAACAAACAGCACACCTGAGGAAGGATAAAGAGCTGCTTGTAAAAGGACTTAAGCAAAAAAACAGGGGGAAAGAGTAAAAAAAAAATAGTTCATGAAAATGTCACACAGCCAAAACCAAGGGCACGGTAATAAGAGAAATACATTGGTTTGTCACAGTGCCATCTGTTAGATTGTGGATCTTAAAATCTGCTTGAGCAAGGCTGGATAGCTAATGAAAACAAAACTACTTCTCTTGACTCAGTGATACAATACCATTGCTTTTGGGTACAAAACATTCCCCAAAGTACAGCTGTGCTGCAAGTTAACGAGAATGCGTTTCTGATGTGTCTGTCAGAGGTCTGATTTCTAAGCACAAGTTGAAGTTACCAAGGAGTTTTGCTTGAAGTCAGACTGTGTAATATGGATCTCTGCTTTGTTTACACTCCTCTTTTTCTGCATTTTGCTCTAATTCTTACCACTAGAATTGATGAAGTTGGGATCTGAGGGCAGGTTTTTGGTAAACATCAGACAAATACTCATTAATCCAGGAAAAAAAAATCAGTTCATTAAATTTAAGACATGTAATGAACCATTTTTTCTCTGAGATGGCTGTTTTTTCACTGGCAAAGGAGTTTTGCATCTGTACAGAGAGTTACACTTGGAACACAGATTTAAGGCTACGCCTACTGTTATACCATGAAGGCATAGCAGCCTTTACATTCATGCATCAGAAATTAACTAAACTATCCAAGTAAAATGCTTTTGGTCCTATTTTGGAAGCACAGAATCCAATACAGCTGCCTGAACATAGGTCTCTAATGCCCATTCACATCCTTCATTGTCTTATCTGGTACCAGATACCTTGCCTGTATCTCAAGTGAGACAATGCAGGTTCCCAAGGGTCCACAGCCAAACCTGACAGCCCCTTGCAAATGTCCTGGACATATTTTGCCTCCTGATAGGTGTGATCAATTCACTGATGACTGCACATCTAATTTACTTCAAATGTCTTAAGTATCTCTCAAGCTAAAAGTACTATCTTCTTCCTCTGTGTGTATTTTAGCCCCTATGGACAGAGGTGCAGTGGTTAGCTGCCATCACTAATGCCAATGTATTCATGGGAAAACCTTCATTTAGTTTCAGTGAGCTTTGAATAACAAAGTAACAAAGATTAGGTTAGAGATTATTATTAAGAGCTCAGGAGTTAGAAAATGCATGACCTAGCATCCACACAACTTTTAAGCAGCAAGGCAGTGGATGTCCCTTAGGATGCCATCTTTTATCACATGCTCATGTCCTTTTTCCCTTCCACAGGTCTTTTCTTAGTGCAAAAAGCTGACTGTACTAAGTGACAACACATGATTATATTCTGTCTTGTAAAGCACATAGCCCAAGCTGTCTTTCTTATCCACTGATGCTGTGCCATCAAAGTAGGATTATTCACAGCCTCAAGAGTTTTTTACTACGCCTTTCACTGCAGCATGTATGTGCTTCACTGTCATTCCTGACCTAGTTTCACAAAGCTCCTCTGAGATAGAGACTTCACATTTTTCTCATGTTTTAGATTTGGAAATACAGCACAGAATGACTGATGTTAAGTTGAGCAGCATGTGCAAGCCCCAGGCTCCAAAGACCTTGGGTGTGCTCTGGGATCTTGAACAGGAAGAAGCCTTCTCTCTGGAGACTTTAATTGATGAGTTCCAACCATTTTCTACTGATAGAATGGGAACTGCAGTATTACAAAGGAATGTCACTTGGCCAAAGGTGAATTTTCTTAATGATAGTGAAAGATAAGCCCCTGATCTAGCCCCTTATGTGAAACTTCACATCCCAGCTCCAAATGGTAGAAGACTCTACAACATGTAAAATAAAAGGTGCTATGCAGTTTTGAGACAGGTAGAAATATATTCTCGATTTTATATCTCATGCTCACAATTGTACTGCTTTAGCTGAAATATTCTTTGGGGGGAAAAAAAAGAAGTTACTTGGAAAATTTTATTCTAAGTGGAGAAAGTTTGGAAGAGTTGTGAGAAAACAGGATATTACAACAGGAAATGTGCAACCTTAGGAATATGCTACTAGTCTGCAGGCTCAGAAAGCATCCAAAATCAGAGATGTAACATTGAAAGGAATATACTGTAGGACTCAAAAGAAGCTACAATAAGAACACCTAAGAAAATAATGGCTGTCAAAAAATAAAGCATTTCCACAGACAGTAATCCCAGGGAACGTTGCAGTGTGTATTCCTCCGATTATTCATACTTCAGACTTGTGGCACCATGGAAATGTCTTTTTCTTGTTTTCCACTGCCAACTTGTATGGAAAAACAGCTTGCTGGTTATATAAAAAAGAGGTTATCAGCAATATTGCTAATTAGTGGTGTAGCTGCCAACTAAGAAGTTAAACTCTGACAAACATGACCTAATGTTACACAAATATGCTTCATCAATCACAGTTTAAAAAAAATGCACACCAGCCAGTATTTTCTTTGGACTAGTAATAGAACCTATTGGCAGTTAGCATAATTAAAGGCTAGTAAGCAGATTAAAATGTTTAGGGGGTTATAAGTGTCTTCTCTAAAAAAAAAGGCTGAAAGTGTTTTTAAAATGCCACAGCTTTGAACTGGTGGTTGTTTAAAAGGGAAGAGTTTAGTGGGAGCCTAAGGATCTACAGGCAAAACCAGGTTCACCATGGGGAGATCTCAGGTCTCTGGCCACAGTCAGGCTTTTGCTTGTCCTCTGATGGATGCCTGCTGGTGCTGGCACTAATCTTGCTCACAACAGCCAGTGGTGTGCCGCAATTCTGGCATTCCCCTCTGTATCTGCCTGCTGTTTCAACAGAGCTATTCTTTCTTTGTCTTACTGTGTCCCCTAAACTTTGATGCTGTTGTGGAATATCAGTAAGGTGGAGAAGCCTGAAGGGCTATTAAGGAGATGGACTTATTTGGCTTCTTCCCTTCAAACAGAGCAGAATCAATTACAGTTCATTTGTTAAATTTATTAAGTGCAGGAATATTTTGAATAATGGCTTGTAACAGATGGGAACTGAAGAGAGCAAACACAGCAGTGNCCTGGTTGATTCTATGAAACAGGCACAACAGCAAACCAAAATGAGACATTCAGCAGACTGTGTTCTTAGATGTGAGGAATAAAGAAGGAAAGAAATCTTGCTTGAGAGAACTCACTTTGCTGATTTAACTACAGACAAAAATTTTACAGTTCTGTTTCAAAAAAAAAAAAAAAAAGTCTAATGTTAAGGATGAACCAAACATCCCCAAACATTTGCTCTGAATGCCGATTTCTTACATCCATACAAGAGAATAGACTATTTTTTTAGTGCTGTCAGTACGTTACTCATCTATTTTAGTACAGACCCAGTAAATCAAGGGTACGTTTCACAGTAATATTTATTTAAGCAGCAAAACATTACTCATTGACATAGACATGTTCAGCAATTTATCATTAGCCTCACTGGATTCACATACCATCCCATCAAGATAAGGAAGGCTATGAAAAAAAAAAAAATTATTACTTACAAAAAGGAAATGCAAAATCTGGATATTAAATGGATTGCAGTGCAGTGTGATGGAGGTTTGAATTTAATATTGGCAAAAGAGAACAGCGCTATAAAAGCAGAACGTGCTACATGAAAAGAACATGGCTGCAAGTAGTGGCAGTGATAACTGTTGCTGAACCTCTCATGAACCCATTGCCTTCAGTGGCATTTGGATGAGGCCCAGAAAAGAGCCACATTCTTATATAGCAGGCAAATTTGATAGAGCCATAGTCTGAATCAGAAACAAAGAGGTTGTGGGGAGCTATGCAGAATAGACCATGTATCGAGGAAGGCTAATGGGTCTATTAGATGTCCTGGCTTGCCCCACCCTTCTGCTGATGGGGGAAGCAAGGGAGGGAGGAAAACAAAGACTTGGGCCATTATGTCCCCTCCAAAAGTGATAGACAGGTACCCACAGGTGTTTAGGTACTTGTTAGCATCTTGCCCAAATAAGGGTAAGCAAGCCCTGGTTTCACCTAATATGGTCAGTTTTGCAAATGCCGTTCTAACTGGTGAATCTCTGTGGCCAAAGGAGTTGTTACACTCGGGCAAATAATATAAATGGAGCTAAGTTGCAAGCAGCTGTGCTGCCTCTGCCTCATGGAGCTGCCTCTGCCTCATGGAGCTGCCTCTGCCTCAGTGTGCTCTGCTCTGCTCTGCCAATATACTTCTGCCTCACTGCTCTCAGCTTGAACATGTTCTGCTCTGCCTCGTGCTTCAGACCAGCTTAGCCCTGATGTTTTGGACTGGAAACTTAAGTGCCTCAAGTTTACCAAGAGAAGGCATTAAGTGCCTCACAATGTGGTGAGAAGTGCCATCGACATTGTGTTCTCTGCACATCTACAAACCTCCATGCCAAGAGGAACCAGGATCAGGTCAGAGATCATCTACCTCTTTCCCAGCACCCTGCCACAAAGGAGCCAGAGATTATCTTAAAATTCCTACTCCACCGCCGTGATTAGCATGGATGTTCCCTAGGGCTCTGGGCTGCCTTTTATTTGTAAGTGGGGCAAAGCCATTTTGTGGCTAAACTTTTCCAATTTTCTGATTCTCCTAAATGAATGAATTGCCCATAAGCATCCTTGTGAAGATTTTCCTGACTGAATTAGAACCCAAATTCAACTAGTTTGTGTACAGTTTGTGTACAGTTAGTTGGGTGAGGCTTTTTGGAAATAAAATAGCTACATATTTTATAATTCCTTCCTCGTCAGTTGCCCCAACTAAATCGCCATGAAGCAAAAATAGGTAGTATTCATACAGTCAAAGGAACAAGTATAGTAATAGCATTCACTCACATTAAAACCAGTTGACTGATTTCCATTTAAGGAAGTTTGAGTTAGAAAAAAAAAAAGGAAATAGAATTAAAAAAAAACCCCAATAAAACATCTTCAGGATCTGGGTTATAGATCTAAGATGAGCCCTGCAGGCAACAATATATCTAGTATGCTTGGCATTTGGCCCACACTTTGTATTTCAGTTGGGTTTTGCTAATCACTAATCCTCAAAGGTTTATAACTTCTACCTCTTTCTTGAGATCACCTGGCCAGCTCCCTGTTTTGCTTCCAGCATAGCTAAGGTCCATGAAATGCCATGTACTTTAACCTTTCAAATGTCTTCATGGACATGGGTAAGAGCTGCAGTTTCCACCAACTTAGGACTGGGTCTCCAGTGAAAGAGGGTTCCCTCGTTCCTTATGAAATGGGGAAAGGATCCTGCTGAAGTGGCTGCACACCAGAAAGGAGCACACAAATGCAGATGCAAAGCTGCAATGCCAAACTTCTTCAGATCCCCATAGGTAATAGAACTCTTGGGTTTTCATCTTTCTTCTAGGTTTTCCCAAACATTTAAATAAAACACGATTATCCAAGTGATTTAATCAGCAGAAGACAGAGTCAACCACTCTTTTTTTCCAGTAAAAATGGGATTTATCTGACCTCATTTTCAGGTTCAGTAGCAGGAGACATCCTGTCTGAATCTTAGAACAGCCAGCAAATGGGGGTCTAGGGCATCCTTAAAGGACCTGAGGTGCAAGATGGGAGGAGAAATTTCAATAAGCCTCTTATTTTCTCATCACCAAAATAGTGATTGGAGAGAGAGGAATAATAATAATATGTTGTGCCTGTGTGGAAGGTTCAGTTAGTGGCAGAAAATGACAACTTAGCTGTACTTGTCACAGCAATAAATGCCAGACTGAAGACACATTTTAGAGCACAGAAATTCTGTTATATACTTACTAGGCATTTTCCTGTTGATTGTTTGATTCCTGAGCTGGAACAGCTTATCTTCTGCTAGCTGTAGTTTTTCCCATTCCAGAGGCTGTTGCTTTCCCTTTTGTGGAGATCCTGGTTGTCCTGGAGGGACAGCAGAGACCTAGGTAGGAAAATGTGAGAGCACATCTTACATTGTGTTATGCTGGCCTACAGCTCATTCCCTCCCTTTTCTGTCTAGCTGCTGATGCATTTGCCACAGGGCATTTTCCCCAGGTACTACAAGAGAACATGGACAAATGAGAGGAGAGAACAGCTCTGCAAAATGGTTAAATTTTACCTCAGCAGATGCCCAATGCAATTGGTACTACAACCTCACAAACAGCTCTGCAGTCATGGTGCTTGAGCCAGCCCATGGGTTATGTCAAATCCTTTTCTTGTGCATCTGGTTTTCCCCATGCACTACAGAAGTAACCCAGGCACATGTAAAATTTTGGATTCCGCACCTAATCTAGCCACCTAGTTTTAAAGCAGTTGCATGTAAGTGTGAAGAGTAAATAACATCCTGTATTTGCAAATGGTTGTTTATCAAAGGCCTTATTAATGGTAATACATGTCTGCTCAAGAATGCCTCATGTTATGGGGTCACAAGTCTTCTGAGGAGTAGCTGAGGGAAATGGAGTTGCTTAGTCTAGAGAAAAGGAGGCTCAGTGGAGACATCGCTCTCTACAACTATTTGAAAGGAGGTTATAGGGAAGTGGGGGTCAGCCTAGTCTTCAAAACACCAAGTGACAGGACAAGAAGAGATGACCTCAAGCTGTGCCAGAGGAAGTTTAGATTGGATATTAGGAAAAAATTTCTTCATCAAAATGGATGTCCAGAAAATGGTGTAGTCAGCATCCCTGGAAGTATTTAGAAGACATGTAGATGGATGACATGGTGTCTGTGGATGTGGCTGGGGAGTGACCTGGCAATGCTGGATTAATGGTTGGACTTACAGGTAGGTCCCTTTCAACCAGGCGATTCTATGATTCTATAAGATTTCTTGAGACAAAGTTGCAGTCACCAAACTACTGCCTGTGGGGAGCTTTTTCTGAAGAACATAAGCATTAACCTATGTGTCTTCAGAAGCAAACACTAATGGCTGAAACGGTTAATANATTGCTGTCTGGGCTGCATGCACACACTGCAGGCTCATGTTGAGCTTTTCATCAACCCAGACTCCAAGGTCCTTTTCCTCAGGGCTGCTCTCCAGCCATTCACCCCCCAGCCTGTATTTGTGCTTGGGATTGTGCCTACCCAGGTGCAGGACTTTGCAGTTGGCCTTGTTGAATTTCATGAGGTTGGCCTGGGCCCACCTCTGCAGCCTATCCAGGTCCCTCTGGATGGCATCCCTGCCCTCTAGCAAGTCAACTGTGCCACACAGCTTGGTGTCATCTCTTCTTTGATCTCCCTCTCTGAAAATAGTAGATTATCTATGATGCACAAGCAAGCTGCTTTCACAGTCTGTAATGAAAGAGTGACTATAGACATGCAGTGAACAGTTAGCAAGCCAGAATGGCCAAACTGCCATAACATTCTTTGTATTGTATATTAACCTACCTTATCCAAAAGGCAAACCACATGATATCAAATTAACTGAGGTTTGAACAAACACCCAGAAATCACTGTGATGTGAAACACAGCATGTTTACAGGAGTATCTATGACAAAAATGTTGTGTTTTCAAACACATTTGCACAGACGTCTAGAAACCAAAGAGTTTCATATTTAAATGTTGTTCAAAGCATTGTTGATATTATAAAACTTGCAGCTAGGAAGAACACACACTTCAGGCCTTATCCAACACCTAGCTGATTATCTCAGTCCAGAAATCCTGTAAGATATGTTTTAGATAAACTTGCAGTCACTTTAAGATAAACTGTTTAAAAAAAAAAATAAAATCTAAATTTCATTGCCATAAAAAAAAACAAAACCCAAAACAAAAACAAACCTAAAGCATACTGAATCAAAGGATTGCTTTGTTCAGTTGCTGATATGTAGTCTTATCTTTAATATTTAGGTATCTGTCCACAGCTGCCGTTTCTATTCTTCATAATAATTGTCTTGGGAACCCTCACAGCAGGCTCTGCCTTGGTAGTAGACTAAAATAAATGCTTCAAGAGCTGCTCCAGCCCTAACAGGTGTTCCAACCCCTAACATGCTGTGATTCCACAATTCTCCCCTTTAGTACATCACACCTTGGCCAGGATTAGATGGAAACACATTACAATATAGAACTAGCACTACACCTTGAGGTTTATTATTCTTGGATTAAATCTAGTCTGTTTTCTGTGTTGATCACGAAAGAAAAGTGACGTTGTGAGAACCTTTAAAGACAAATCTTTGCTCTGCAGATTAAAGTTACTGATGGAAATATTTTTATTTGTTATCTAAAGCTAATTTTTAAGTGTCCTATTTTATAATACGCTTGCATGCATGACTTTTTTTTTTTTTTTTAATTGGAGACGTAAAGGACATTCTTACAGCAGTGTAATTATTTGGAATGAGGGTTCAAAAAATGTAAGAACCTTCCTTCTATTAAATCAGAAATCATTTGACCAAGGATATAATTTTAGAAATATTTAAATGCTGAGCAAGCAATAAAATGTCCTTCTATTGCATTTGGCCATTGCACAAAGATATATCACACACTTAAAAGACACTTTCACTTTGCCACCATGTTTGTGCAATGATTTCCATGTGCACACTAAGGAAGGAGTGAAGGCTGACAGACTGTTTTACCTACTTCACTTCAGGAAGACAGAAACTGGTTGACAGTGTGTTCAGAGAGGAAGAGGGAGAGAGAGGAATTTGTTTGAAAACCAGTACTGCTACTCTGAAATATCAAGTGCTGATTCACATGACTCACACTAACTGCTCTCCCCAAGCTGGCCAGATGACAAAGCATGTTATAATTATGTGGCTAAGATTGAACTACCCTTAAAGCCTACGTAACTAGCCTAATGGACTCCACTGAAACCCACCAAGGGCACTAGACCTCACAACCAAAGACCGTAGCTAGACATTACAAATGGTAAGGCTGTAGTCCAGTGAAAACATGGTGCTACTTGCAAATTGATTCTCCCTCAAATGATTGCTTTGCTGAATGCTCAAGCAGAGTGACATCAGTTAGTGGTCACACATTACAGTTTTATTCCTTCAGTCATTTTCTATCACTTCAGCTATAATGAAAATGGAAGGGTTTGTTTTTTTTTTTGCCCTTGCATAAAGCTTCAATTGAATAGGCAGGGGAAAGATTTTTCTAAAGCTAGAGCTTTCAGTCTTTGAATATGCAAGAAAATTTCTCAAATTACATTTTCATAGCAGAATTATTGCTCTCAACACAGGTCTTCAGCAGAACAATTTTCCTCTGTATATTAAATAATTTGGCCAAATGAGGACAAAAGACCACCACAAACTGGATTTCACTGGATGGACTGTATCAGCCTTCTGTGGTTTTGCTTGCTGTTCATTGCCAAAATAAAAATACAGCTCTACAAGTTGTGTAAAAACATCTCCTTAACAAATATTGGTTTCAACAGTCAGTTCCTCGATGCACTGCAAGACCACCTAGGGAGTCCTCAAAAGGCAAGGTTAAAAAGGAAAAAAACAACAAAAGTATATATTTTCAATGTAAAAAAAAAATAAACTCATCTATCATTTCAAATACAGAATGGATTTATTTTTGGCAGTGGATCAGGACTGTTCATTAAACTTCTGAGATCAATATGAAATAATGCCTATATAAACCCAAGAAGTTCTATTTCCCTGTATTCACTGAGAATATATTGCTTAAATACAATTTAAACATATTCACAACTACTGAGTAATTATCGATTATATTTCCTCCTTTGTTTTTTACTTCTGAAGAGTGTTTGTGGGTTTGGTTCATGTTTAAGTGAGGTTTCTACAGGTTAAAGCCACTGGCAACTTATCAGGATGTTGACAGAGGCTGAAGAATAAACCTTGCCTTCAAAACAATGCATCTTTTGGCTGGCTTTCATTGTAATCAACATTGCAATGCCACTCCTTGTTTCTTCTGAACTCAGCAGTACAGAGCTGTTGAAAATAGCTTGATGCTTCTCCTTTGCCTCCTGACATTAATCATAGTTAATTAAGTGACAATAAAGTTTGAGTTAATGCTAACAGGCATTTATTCTTGTCATCTCCCCATTCTCAGGGGTATTCAAGTTGGACAAGCAGAGAAACATTGAAAATATATCCTGAGAAAAACATTCAATTAACATCAGCATTGTCAGAGATCTGCTTTAATGTATGCCTCATTTCCCCCCCCCCGCCCCCAATAACTCCACTTGGTCAAACCCCAGAGTCTGCTCAGAGTTAGATGTCTACTACTACTGAGTTCTACTTTTACAAGCATCATCATAAAAGCTTTTGTATTCTTGCTGCTGAATGCACACCAGGCAGCAAATGTGACAGGTTCATTTTATAGAGACTTTTATCAGAAACACTGAAATATTCCCTCACACTGCTCAAATGTAGGAAACTAAATCAAATTGGTGACTTAAGAGCAAGCAATATTTATTTAAAATTTAAAAATCAGCTTAGAAAATTTAGGAAACTGACTGTAGTTGAAACTATTGCTCTTCCAACGTATGTTGGCAACAGTCCTGAAATGTCTCTTTCCGCTGAGGGATGTGGTAGCTAGCAGCTCCCTGCTTAGACAACATTCACAGCTCAGTGTCTAGGCTTGGAGGGTTAGCAAGCAGACTTCTTTCCTGAAGGATTTTAAATATCTGAGGTCTGTTACATCTTTCAGCTAAAGTGCTCACAGCTCTCTTTCTAGATATAGTAATTGTTTCTTTACATATGCTCTCTATGGCTTCAGTTCAGCCCAGACATTTGCCACCACTAAACCAATGCTCAGCTGCTGCTTCACCACCTACTATCCACCCCTGTGACACTACTGCCACTATCACTGCTCCTCTGAAGCTTGGTACTGCCCCAGCACCATTGATTGCAGTTGGCTACCAGTTCCCATCCCATGGCATTGTCCTCCTGCAACCCTCACAGAACCACTGCAGCATTTCTGCCTGTTGGGGATTTGAAGAATTTGTGGCCTGCAGGGCTATCTCCTTCCACAGAGAGAAAGCACTAGGAGTTGGGATTGGAACTGCCCTTCCCTTCCTTTTTTTTAAGGTAAAGAAGGGCAATCTCTCCATGTGGCACTTTGGTCTCTTGTTCACAGGTCATCAGATATCAACCCATATGTTACAGTTTTGTGAACATGAAGTGGAAACTTTATCTGTAGTAAGAAGACAAACTCAAGACTTTGAACTGCCCCATCGTCTTCTCTTGCTCTCCAACGAGCCCTTGGAATGAGTTTGTGCGTGTGGCTTTGGTAACTTCTACTGATAAATTTCAAGTGTTTTACAAGTTTGATGCAAAACCTGCACCATTGCACCTATCAGATCTCCTTTGCAGTAACTTCTATCATCTCAGTCCCTATGCAAGAGCAGGGACTGGTAGCACAGCCAGGGAAGCTACAGTCATCCTGGGGTGCACTCATAAGACTCAAAGGTCACACCACCATTTCCACAAAGCAATATACAACCTCCTGCACTTTCACTGCCAAATGTCCTTTCCTGGGCTTCCCATCTTGGGGGTTGCATTTATTTTCTTTCTGAATAATACCAGACTACCAGGAGCAGAGTGCCAGTTAGTGTCTTTTCTATAAACTTGTATTGGAAGAAAAGCATTTTCAAAATTAAGTCATAGAAGGTCATTTACAACAAAGAAGTGGTGCCCACAACATTTGAAGTTTTTAAGAAATATTTTCATTTGGGCACTCTTTCACATACTGTGCTGTGCACATAAGTGCTGGCAGGTAGAAAAGCAGGCTTATTGCTGTCACAGGAAGAGAACCTGAATTATTTACAAGGGGAAAATTTTTAGTCTGGGAATCACAGTCAAATGAGGAAAATTAAAACTCTCAGCTACTGGACAATGCAAAGGCTATAAACTTAAGATCACCCTTCCCTATTTTTTTATGTGGCTAAATGACATCTGTATTCAGCAGACAATAATATACCAAGTGGATGCAGATGGACTTGCTTCTCCCTGCTTTGGCTCCATGACTTGACACAGAATTTAACTTACTCTCTGAAATAATGGTCTTATTTTTGGTGCATACTGGCTTTCACATTTCTGCTGTTTCTGTGCACTATTATGGCACTTACCTTCATTTTTTAACTTGCAGAGGCACAAGCCTGTTGGATACAATGACTCAGCTGCTTCCCTCCTATTTTTGCTATGTATAACACATATCTAATGGCAATGATGAAGGATAGAAGAAATGGGGAAACCAAATAGCGAGCCTGCTTCTTTGTGGATGCATATATGCTATTGTTGTATAATATAGATACATAGATACATATGTTCTTCACCTATGCCAACTCAAGAAATTTTATTTAGAGATGTATTTGTGTATCATAAGAAATAATAATGCATTCTTGTGTTGATATTACAACAACACTTAGAGAAAAAGGCAGATTTTACATCCTTTCTGCAGAACATTGTAAGGAGAATTCTCTATCACTTCAGGTTATTGGTGTTCACGGCTCCAGAAAAAAACCATAATTTTTACTAGAAAAATAACTTTTGCCCTCACAATCTGCCCCCAGAATGAGGGTCTGAGCTCTCCTGCACCTTTGGATATAAAAAGAGGTGTAATTGTCTCAGCTTTAAGACCCTTTCTCATGGACAATAACTTCAGAGATATGTTTTGCCATTTCTAATTTTGTACAGCAGTTCTGCACGTTTGGCAACTTTTCCTCTCTTGGATGCACTGAATTCTTGAAGAATTCAAAAGCTGCTGAACATCACCCCCTTCACTGGAATAAATGAGTGGGAATCACTTTGCAAGTAAATACCACTGCAGAGGGAGAAAACAGATGATATCTGTTCCTTTCTTTACCTTCTGGACACTAGACATGAGGTAGAGATCACAAAACTGGCTGCAGTCTTTGAAAAACTTGAAGAAGTGGTCACATTATGCCAAAGAGGTCTTTCAAAGATTATATCCATAGAGGCAACACCATCTCACTTGGTAAAAGCTATTTTTTATCTGTTAAAAATCAAGGAAGAATTCAAGAATGAATTAAAATTTGCGTGATTTCTTTCCTTGTGTCCTCTCATATGCACATTCAGTCAAGCTCATTAGTGCTTATGAGGCAGCTCTGCCTTAAAAATATTACCAAAAAAAAAAAATTAATGATGACTGCTAGCTGTTAAATAAAGAGGTGACACTTGGGAGCAATCTGGATTGCATGATAAGATGAGTTCGTTTGAACAATATACAGTTGAATGCAGTTAATGTCATTAACCTTGGCATCAAGAATGTAGGTCACTGTTATAGAAGAGTGACTGTATTTTGGAAATCAATAACTAAGTCAAGGATTTAAAGGTCATCATTACCAGGCAACTAATCATGCATTCCTAATGTGAGGCTAATCCTGATTCCACAACTGTATTTGTGCAGAATGTGAAATTAACTCTTTAAGTTGTCAAGATCTAAGTAAAAGCTCCAAACAGAAGACAGGAATGTGTGAGAATCTTAAAGAGACATTGCTTTGAATCACCATAATTTTATAGTCAACTGCCATTGCCTGGCCCGTCAGAATCATTCTATCAGCTCAGATATGCAACTTGGATTCAAAGGGAAATAACTCTTCACCAGATATTACTGTTTAGTTTTGATTGTTAGCGGGGGGAAATGTGAACATATAAACCCTGTTTGGCTTTAATTACATCTCAGTGTAAGTGTAACAGACAACTTGACTTCATTGATGGAAAACATGTTCCTTCAGTAGCTTGCTTTTTTGCTAAGAAAAACTGGGTGACCAGAGGTGGACTTTACCACCTTTTCTTCCTCTCCAGCTCATGCCAATGCATCCAGAGATATGCACTGGCTCCTCCTGGACACCACAGCTCCATTCTGGAAAATCTCCCCTGGGGTCATCAGGCTGCCTTTCACCCCTTCCCTCAAGTAGCAGACAAGATCTAACCCTGTGCTAGAAGAGGAATTAGGGGGCCCAGGCCCAGTCACACTATATTCCCCACCTCCTGTACTTCACCCCTTCTCTGGTCCTCTAGGGGATTCTTCTGCCAACTCCCAGTGTTCTCCAAGTGGATGACTACAGCCTATTGCTTTCTCATGCCTTCAAAACAACTTGAGTTTTTCACCAGAGAAGCCTTTGCAAGGCTTATACCTTTCTTGGCATCCCTGTTTTAACCTGAGGGCTTTTTCACCCTTGGCACTCTTCTGCTTCAACTCTCTGCTGCTGTGCCAGGATAGCTTGAAGAAATGGGGCCTATATGAGGATCTAATCGCTTGGGAAAGGAATGTAATTAAAAGAAACATATAAAGCAATTTAAAAAAATAATCTTCTGAGGATGCTCAGCTGGTGCAGTGAGAATTTGCTGAGCATATTTAATTGTTTGTGTTATTAAGGTTGTTTTTTAATTCAAAACAAACATGGCAATGAAATAAAAACTCTGTATCCATACAACATGGTAAATCCAAAGTTAAAAAAAAATGAAAACATGTAGGAAGCAAACAGTCAGGATTTCAAATAAGTGGGACTTACCCACTTAACTACAGGCCTGAAGTTTTATACTTACTATGACATAAGGAACCAGATGTAACACAGCTACCTTGATTATTCATTTTTATTCCTGTTTTTCCAGCTAAATCTGCATCAGAATATATTGCGTTTGATGATATCAAGAGCATATAAGAAACACTTCACAGCTGAATTTACATGTGATACATTTTCTTTCTTACATGCTGTGTTACCTTATTTCATTTTTAAAGTGTTACCACATTGATGTATTACTGTAATATTTTAGTTTCTTTTCAGTGTCTACGCATTTTGTTTTTCTATTTAATGGAATTGTTTGATAGGAATAACATCAAACATTAGACCTGTGTGAGATAATTTCCAGACCAATCAGAAAAAGTCAAAGGTTTAGCTAAGGAAAAAACAACCCAGATTTCTTATGAGAAACAATATGTAATTTTATATAGTATGTTTCTTCTGTGGATGCTAACCAACTAACCTGTCTCAGAGAGGAAAGTGGCCCTGTTTGGGTAATGCAGAACCTAATCTGGAAGACTAATTGACCATTGTAAAATCAGGGAGCGAAACTGCTTCAGAGCTGTACTAGGAGCTCTGGATTTATTATCATCTACTCAATCCTACAGAAAAAAATATATCATCTACTCCAAGTAAAATACTTAATATCTCATTCCTTGATCAGAAGTATCATTATAAGGTGTGTTTTGCCCAAAGCTAGACAATTCCTCTTTGTAGCTGTTCCTGAATTCTCGTACTTATTCCCGTTATACCCTTACTGCCCAAAGTGTGTTCAGACACTTCCTAAGCCAAGTCTCAGAAAAAGCTCAGTTTTCTCTTCTGTCAAAACTGTGTTGGGAAGGAGGGAATAAAGTGTGCTTGGATGAAAGTGTTGACATTAGAGCTACTGTGAAGAATCACAAACATGATGCCCTAATAAATAATCCCTGCTGACAGGTTAGAAATCAAAGCTCATTAGCACAGAGAGGGAAGACAAGCATTTTAATGCCTCTGGATTCTATCCAGTGCAATTAACATCACATACAGTATATTGTTCACCTAAAGCCATAAATCACAGCAATAAGTGTCATATTATACACAGATCCTGAAACCACAAGGATGAAAACAAGGACTGGCTTGGGGAAAAAAAAAAAAAAAGGATATCAGATTTTTTCATGACCAATTGGATACTAAACCTAGGGCTGAAAATATTTTCAAATTCTTTCAAGATAGATAGTCCTCATAAATATGTCTGGAGGACTCCATTTACCCAAATAAACTACATTGCTGTAATGGCTGTGGGCCGAGGCCTACCAGGGTAAGCAAAAAGAAGACAATGGTATCCTGAAGTGAATATAAAAGTTAAGATGCATTAGTCAGTATGGGACTTGCTATATTCTTTTTTTTTTTTTTTTTTTTTTAAATAACTCTTACTGAAGCATTTAAGGAGAGAAAAATAGTAACACCCAAATTCAAAAGATGTCAGAGCCAGAAGATCTCTGAAACTGAAGATACCACCCAGGTGCAGATTAAGTAAACTAGTGATCATTTCCAAGTACTACATTTCTAGGTGGGTTTGGCCTCTGGAGGGGTACTTGTTAAGATTGCTGCTGCTGTTTAAACTCAGTATCACCGCCACTGTTTGATTGTTTTTATTTTAATGACCTGATGCTCTGATGGAGGAGGCAGGTCTCTTTACAAGTCCTATGCCTTGTCTGACATCTTTTTATGCAGACTGTCACCTTTTACTGGTAAAAAAATGCAGAGCAGTAAATGCATCACACTGGTATTTTATTAAACTTTTTTCTTTTTCTTGAAGTAGGAAGGAAGAGTTCTTAGGACACTAGGCATGCACACCAACTATTTGAGAGAGCCACCACTTTAAGGCAGAAGCTCTAGATATTAAAATGTTGAACAGGAAAAATGTCATTCTGATAAACTTTGTGACCTAAATGCCAAACTACATTTTTTCAGATTGTATTATCAGTGAATCAGTGCACAGTACAGTTGCAGTGCCAGTAATAGCACCACAGAGGCACAGGGCACTCAAAAGGTCAGCACCACCTTCAAATATACAAGGGACAGCATTTCATTGCATGGGAAACCTCAAGGACCTGAAGCCTCTGCCTGCTTTGCCACATTCCCAAACCCACATGCTGGGCCTGCAGTAGGCTGCACAAGACCACCAAACCCACTGCTCCACACTTCCTTTCTATCCCAACTAGAAGAAAAGCAGAATGGCATGTGGCTCCACAAATCTCACAGGAGCTGCATCTCTCCCCTTGCAAAAGATGTCCATCTGCAAGCAGCTATCAGAAACTGCTCAGAGGTCATCCCAGGACAGCACCCTTGCTCCTTAGGAACAAAATGGACAGCACACTCAGAGAAACACCACATCAAAATCTGACTGACCTTTGTCCTGGCCTCTCTGAGACCAAATTCAGGTGAATCTCCTTCTCAGGAGGGATCATGCAGTTATGCAAGTGCTCTCTGGTTCCATGGAAAATTTCTCAATGAGCTAGGCTTGCGTGGGTATGGAGAAGAGCACAGGTCTCTCTTGGGGAGCACCTTGATGTAGTAGGAAATAGGCTTGGCACTGGCCACATGCAAGAAACTGTTTCCATTCTGTAACTGCTATTTTGAGCCATGGGCCAGGAGAAGTGGACTTTCACTGACAGTTCTCTCATGTATAGCTGTTACAGAAAGGANGTAGACATCACTCTTGTTTTTCCTTTCACAGCCTACAGTATAGTTTTCTTCATTTAAAATATTCCCATTAGCCTTAAACCAGCAAAGTTACAAAAAAGTGCCCACTGCAAGCTGGCTGCTCAAGCCTCAGAGGTGGGAGAAGATTCCTCTATGAAGAGTCCCACTGCCTGCTCCCTGGCTGGAGGGACAGCAGGCTGCTGTCCCCTTGCCAAGGGACAGCAGGCTGCTCCTACTGGAGGCCCTAGCTGTGGGACTGGTTTCCACTTTGTTTGCTCTTTTTCTGCCCCATGCCTGTCCCACTCTACGGTGGGCTAGGGTTTCACGGGAGGATGGAGCCATGTCTCCTCCCCATAACTCCTCTTGGGAATATCTTTCTGGGTAGTGTTTGGAGGCAGGGATTATAATACTTTGGGATAGAAATTGTCCAGATGCTCCTTCTAACAGGCTACAGTTCAGATCCTGTCTGAGGAAGAAGCTAGCACCACTGGTATGAAGACAGCCTTGGTACTTTGTCTCCACTGGGACACCATTACCCCATCACAAACCTGAAGGTCTCTGTGTTCTGTGAACAGAGAAACTGAACATTTGCCTTTGAGCACACACGTCAGGGCTACAGGTGGCAGAGATTCAGGCTGTGTCCCTGTACTGGTGATGTCCTGATAGTTTGCTTTGTCCTGATCTCTGATTGACATTTAAAGCTTTCTGGATCAATG
Source organism: Ramphastos sulfuratus (assembly GCA_013399055.1). NCBI lineage: Eukaryota > Metazoa > Chordata > Aves > Piciformes > Ramphastidae > Ramphastos > Ramphastos sulfuratus. Next base: position 4,629 of record WBNM01030971.1, on the reverse strand, counting down.
TCTAAAGGTAGAAATGTTTCTTCAAGTGGAAAGCCTAAATGTCTTACTCAGGTGGGCTAGATTTTCCTATCAGATACCTCTTTCTTTAGTCACTGCCTGTTTTAGCTGTCTACTCTGTGTGAAATCTTTGTCTTTCCCTTAGGCACTATTAACAATAAAGTAATAAAGTTTTATGTCAGCAAGTGATTTAAAACTGTTATATTCCTAACACTCCATTATTCCTCATCAGGTGGAGAAGAAAGACCTATAGCTGGGCAGTAATAGTAAGCCTCCCCTGTTTTTTCAAGTTCCACATGTATGCATCCAGTCAAGAACAGGAAATGCATAACAAAGTAAGAGATGGCAGAAATGTTACCTTTGTGCATGTTCTGAAGGGGTATTTAACCCAATTCTCTTTTATTTCAGGATACTACTGAAATAATTCAATTACATGTCTAAATTTCCTCATCTTGTCAAAAGAAGTTTAAGACATTGACTCTTCTCCTAGAAGGGTATGGCTGTAGTTAAAGCAGAACAAGATTGTTACCATAGTTTTCCAGCCAATTGTTCTCTAAGGACACGTACTCCCAGTCCTGCTTTAAGTGTTTGAGAAAAGACATGCCTCTGCCCCACTCTTCATAACTTATCTAAGCTCTACAAGCAACATTATTAAGACAGAAGGGAGGAGTTTCTCACAGATACGCTTCTCATTTGATTCTCATGCAGAAATAGCCAAGCAGCTATACACCACAGGGAACCATGAAGGCTTCTTGGATTACTTTGCATATGCAGAGAGGGCTCAGCATGGGCTGGTGGTGTGCTCAGTCATGGCATCAGAGTTGAAGTCCAGCCCACCCTTCACAGTACTTACTAATGAGGTATTTTCTGAAGCCACTGGCACACTGTAAATCACCTGGTTAACCTTCAGCCACTTTTCTGATTTTCCAGCCAAGCTGACCACCACATTTACAGCTGCAGTTCCAGTAATCACATAATTGTGTAGACAGCCTGTGGCACAAGTTCAGCACAAAGGTTTGTTCATGCTACCATGCCACAGTGCACAGCCCTTATTGCATCTCTTACTATTTAAAATCATACAAATCATATACAGAGATCCACGCACCTGTCTTGGTGTATTTCTGGAAGCTAACTGAACCTGTGGCAGCTGCACAAATAACTCCTTGAATTAACCAAAAGATTGAGGCCAAAGTGCCTATAGTGCCTTCAGCTTCTCTCCCTCCCTTCTACTCCTCTCCTCACTGGGAACCTTCAACCAACCTTTTGCAGTAGTCACCACTTACAGGGTTTAAAGAGTCTTACTTACCTGCCACCCTTTGGGCAGACAATGCTTTCTCTCCGTTGGCAGCGTAGCCCTTGGTAGCAGACTGCATCAAGTTTATGGCAATCCATGTGATAGAAGTCACAAGATTTCTTAGCTGGTCCACATGCCTGAGTTTGCTGTATCACAGCTGTAGGCACCTATGTTGAAGAGGTCAGCCCACTCTGACCTGTTTGCTACCCTCAGAGTTTTCTCTGTAACCCTAAAACTTTTCTCAGTATAACCTGAAAGAGAGTCTCACAGTCATACTCATTCTGTGGGGCTCACAGCAGTTATCTGGCAAAACCAAACAAACTCAAGACATTTCCAACAACAAATTAAACAAGTACCAACAATCCAAAGCTTCATGGACTCTGTGGGCAAAACCCCTAACAGCTTACTGTCTGTTTACATTCCCTAAAATACTCATAATTTATTCTTCAGATATGTTTTGATGGGAACATTCAAGGCAGCAGCCAAGCAAGGATAAACACAGAATTGGTACTTATAGGGGAAACAAGAACTGGATAAAGGAAAGTTATACTTAGCCCAGCAAAGGTATGGTAGTCACACTGAGCAGGAAGGCAGTCCTTGGGAGCAGGAAAAGGAAGAACCAAAGCAAAAACAAGAGCCTAAACAGCAAACATCCTCTCCTCAGCAAACTTCCCCCTTTACACTGAGCATGATGTTTATGGTATGGGATACATCTGTAAGCCAGTTTGGGTCAGATGCCCTAGGTGACTTAAAACTGCTAATGGCCTGCAGCCTAAGGCTGCCCTATGATTCTGTCCTAGCAAATCCAGTACATCCTGCAGATTGCACACTGCCAATATCAGCTCATCTGGATATACCACTTAGGTGGAGGACTTACTCTACTTAAGAAATGGAGAAAACTTGCTGAAGAAAAAAAAAAAAGGGTTTTGAGACAGCTGGCTAGCTGTCGTGGTAGGCCTAAACAGGCCTCTTGGGCTTGTACATGTCNAGTTATTTCCAGATCCTGTTATAACCTGTATATTGTTTCCATAACATTGCAAAGAGCCTGTTACTATTGTTATTATTAAATGGTGGTAGGGGGTGGTGCGAGTTCCAATTATTTAATGTTAATAAATTATATATTAATATTTTTATAATATTGCCTCGCAGTACCTAATTACCCCTCCCCTACACTAGCTAGTTTCCAAATGTGTCTAAATAGATATCTAAAACCAAGCCTGAGCATCTATGTGCAGATCCGTCCACCAAAAATACCCACTACTAACAGAACAGCTAGGCAAAGAGATGTCTGAAAGCAAAACCAAAAGCTAGGATGCTGTGTAATTGGCTGAAATTTCAGAAGAGCTGAGCACTCAACAAATTCCACTGAGACCACCAACATTATTAAGTGTGACTGTATAATAAAAAATCCCATAAGATAAACAGACACAGAAAAAGCAAGACTAAACTAGATTTGAATGGGAAAACTGATTTTCCTGTCACTGTTTGATGTTACTTGTCATCATGCCTAACCATTACTCCTCCTGCCTATCGTGCCTGTGATTCCCATGCTAAAACACATAGTGTTATTCAAATAATCCAAATGCTATTGGCTTGTTGGCAAGCTGTAGAAGGAAGAGATACTCTGTGCTTATCCTTCTGAGTAGGGGAGAACAATGAACAATCTCTATATTTTAGCAATAATTTGATGCTTTTATTGGGTTGCACTAAAACCTTTCAGGCTCTCACCTATGAGGAGTAATAATATTAATTCCTTACATTACTAAATTATTGCAGGATGAAATACACTATATATGATGAAGTGCTCCTTACTGTTGTAAAATGCTAATCATAAATACTCATATATGTAGGTGGTTACCAAGCTATAGAAGTTGAAAGTCACCAACCTGGTTTACCAAACCTACTTACCTGATTATTGTAATCTGATGAAAATACAACTTAGCCCCTGAATATTTTGCCCCAGGATATTTTCAGATCACTGACTGATGTTACCTAGAGACCATATACAAATCCTGGCATGCAGTAGAATGTTCTCCATGTGTTTAGGCACAGCTATGCAACAGATGGGGTGTGTGTAATGTAGTGAAATGATGCTGATGGAAGTTTATCATCCTTGTAGTCTAGACTGAAAATTCATCTCTGGTCTCACCACTCCTGGAGTTTGCTTTCCTTAAAATTTTCTGACTCAGCAATGCTCCCACTTACTACCACCTTTGCCTGTCTGCTATATTGCTGGTATTCAGTTTGCTTGTTGGGAGTTGATTGGGAAGACTCTGATTATATCCTGCAAATGTCTTGACTGTCCTCCTTTTCCTGACTCCAGAACTGGAAGATATCTGTGGTTACTCAGCATCATTACAGATGAGTTTAATCTTGCTGGTTTATCCCCCCTCTAGCTACATATTGGCTTAGAGTACACCACCTGAAAAAAAAATGCAGTATTTCCGTGGTTCTCACCACTGTACCACAAGCATAAGTAGGAGGTATGCAGGGTGTGAGGAATATATCAAAGCATATACATTTAAATGCTTAAATGCCAGTGTTTGCCAGCCTTGCCTCCCTGGCCTCCCTCAATACTCAGTGCAGACAAAGCGTCTCCCCCAGCAGGCAAGTCAAAGCATGTAACCAAGACTCCTCTCTGAGTCACCCCCTGAGAAATTGCCCTCATTGTTTTACTCCAAATGGAGGAGGGGGAGACCCATTTCCTCACACAGGCGTCCCAGTTTAGTGCCTAAACCTTGACAGTGTCACTGACCTCCCATCTTCCCTGGATATATTTTTTTTTCATTTGCCAAGGGAACAAAGAACAATGAAAGAACCACAGGTATTACAAGCAGTTGAACTAAATACAGACTAGCAAAAGTACATTGTTGCCACGTTGGCTTAATGGAGAAACGAACCCTGGCCAGGAATGTGTGACAGCAGTGTCTGAATCTGAAAGATGGAGTAGGATGATACGCAGTGGAACCAACCTTCTCAGCTTCTGATGAATCCTGCTGCATGTGTAGACCCATAAGCAGATGCTCTCTATATGGGAGAAAACTGGTTGTTTTCCAGTGCATCCTCAGCTCTATGTAAAGCAGGAGGAAAGCGACTAAAGTAAGATCCAAAATGAGATATCAGACAGTTCTTTCATCCAGTTTTAAATATATGAATACATAAATCAATGTGCATGTTTATGTGTCTGGCTCCAATTAATAAGCACCCATCCTGTGCCCCAGGCTTCCTGACAAGCATCAGAATTAATAATTTAATACACGGAAGAATGATAATCTTGTGGTTACGTCATTTGAAAGTTGGTTTCAGTTCTTGGCTCTGCCATAGATTTCCTGTGTGAC
>WBNM01030969.1:0-13419 GCA_013399055.1 Ramphastos sulfuratus | reverse complement strand
CAAATCATTCTATGAGTCTATGAGATGAAAGCAAACTTGAAGTGGCCAGATACCCCCTCATTTTCTCTGTTTTGAAAATCTTTGTAACTGCTTAGGCAACTGTCCACAGGAAATATAGTTTTGTATCTATTTTTTTTAACAGTGTCATGTGCTGATCTTTGTATTTGAACCAACATGATTTACAAGAATGATGCTGGAAAAGAAAAAGGAGATAAAAATATTATTTTGGTACCACACAGATGAATTTACTAATTAGAAGACAATAAATTATACCTCAGAGAAATTTGACATCAGAATTTGACATCTGCAACAGAAAAAAATTCTTGCGGTAAAGATCGTTCAGTAGGGCGACAGCCTTGGTGATTAAGGCTGAAAGACTTGTGATCTTAGAAAGTATCTAAACCGCAGAACTGAAAGTGAAACCATATCTGTAATACCAAGAAAGTGAAGGTGCTTGAAGATTTGTATTTTAGAGACCAATAATGAAAATACTTATCCTTAAATTTTTTTCATCTTAGCCACACAGCATTATTCTACTATTTAAAACCCATAGCACTGGTAAGTAACCTTGTCTAAAAATTCTGCTATAAAAGCATTTTATTTATTTCACAATATTCGATGGGAATAGAACTATTAATGTTTGACAATGGCAGCTCTCCAGGAGGAAGAAGGAATGCCTACTGTGTAGCAGGGCTGTACTTGACGGAGAGTTACAGAATTAGAAGACTTAAGATGTTGGTTGCATTTGTGGTCACGGTGTTGGTTTCATGTCTGAATCTGCTATCGTGTTTGTTTTTTTTTTTTTTCCCAAATGACATGTTCAATGATCTCAGGAGAGCCTGCACTGTTCATGTGTGACTATTAACTTCTTCAGAAGTCACAGCATAGATCAATTCACACAGTATCAACCTATAATCCTTGCCATTTTTCCTGGTAAAATGGTTCTCCATAACTTCTACATCAACACTGTAGATTCCTAAGTAACATTGAGGTACATTGCTCCATAAAAAAAACGACTAATAACAGGCAATATCTTGTTCAATGGAATAAGGAAGGACACTCTTCCTCTTAATCTTGGTTTTCAGTTGATTCCTTGTGAGCGTGCAGCATCTATCAATATCACTACGCTGCTGCCTATTGTTGCATTATAAAAAGCGCATTTTCCTTGTAATTCAAAGTATTAATATTCAACATATCTGTGACTAAAGATGCTGAGTAGAAAGCTGCTACTGAATTGAAGACACTTGAAGGGACAATTCTATCAGTTCAGTTAGTAGTATGCTGGTAAGTTTTACTCACAACAGATACATGCTCAAAGTAAGAACAAGCCTTTCTGTTGACCCACTGAGATACCCTCCTCTGATTTCACCAGGCGATGCTAGTAAGCAACTATTTTCCACTACCCTGTACTTCATCTATGTCACACATGTATTATTTAAGCACTGATATGGAAAACAAGTTTTCTGAGCTTCTAAACAGAGAAGTGCAAACCCAGCAGCCCTTAAGTGGAGGGATTTTGTATAGCATGTATTTGCTTCGTCACTATAAATTTCCTAGCTGAATTTTTGAGTCTGTGCTACTGAATCAGTGTTGTCAGCTATTTGAAGGACCCAACTCCATCTCCTTCTTAAAATACTCAGTTCTTCCATATATAAACAACGAACCAAGCTATCTTAGCCTATCCCTGATTAGCTGATAATTGGTCATGGTGGATGTGTTTGCTATATAATTTATTTCATGTGCAGGCAACATTATTTGTAAAAATCTTTGGAAGCACTTCTGTTTTTTCCCATCTTACGTTTTAAATACGTTTGCTGTTAGTTGGTCCCAACAGAGCAAGCAATGCCTACACATCACTTGCACAGAATATTCAATAGGGAGCTTTATACTCATTAGAGAAGAACCTGAGTATTATTTATATGGTTAGATGGCAAAACGTAAAAGTTACCTGTAGTATCCTCAGATGTCATTTTAAGAACAGCTGTAAGATGCTCTCAAAACTTTCCTGAATACTTTCTAGATTTAGTATTTTTCCCTTTAAATGCAGTTTTTCTAGTGTACTTCTTGATGCGAGTACATCACTGTTTTAAACAAATCCCCTGCTCAAACAACACCCTCTTCAGACAAAATCAGTTTTCCTCCATTACAAGAAAATGACATGGTTGTGTGATTAAACTACGAAATTATCCACACACATAAGTTTCAGGCCTTCCTTGCTGAGTTTCATAGTCAGGCAAAGGTTCCTCATCAAACAAGCGAGCCAGTTATAAGCTGGATTAGAAAGCAAATGGCTTCAGAAGGGACACAGCAATCAACAAAATAAGGCTGAACCCCTTTGAGCACAGGCATGTGAAGGGCCTGCCATGTTCTGCTGATCTGGGGAATCAGCATGTGTAGGTGTCTCACTGACATGCACAGGGGACAGATGGGTGTTGGGAGTCTCTGTGCAGCTAAAGTTGTGATCTCCCTGGGATAACAAAAATAGAGCGGGACAGCTCACACAACAGGACTGCTGCAATGGATGGATACAGGCTCTTTAGCAACCATGGGCTGTGAGGGAAAATAGGTTATCACACCTCGTATGAGAGAACAGAGCAGCTGGTGTCCATGGAACTCTGCCTTGGGACTGCTTAGGAACCAGTCAAGATCCCATTGGCCAAAATTAGCAGGCAAATACAAGTGCTCCTTACAAGCAGCACAGCCTGGTACTTCTCCTAAGAGGACAGACTGAAAGAGTTGGGGCTGATGAGTTTGGAGTAGAGGAAGCTCTGAGGTGACTTTATTGTGGCCTTCCAGTACCTGAAGGAGGCCTACAAAAAAGCAGGCTTTACTTCAGATATAACACTCACAGAGAGCTAGTATCGCTTTTTGATGTTTGCTTCTACACTCTTGAGCAAAAAGAGGACAAAAAAATACTTCTTGTTAGATTTGACCTGGCGTTAACTTGGGATATAACAACTTAGCTTACAGCACCAAGTTTAAAAATCTGGGGGTAAGGAAAACTCAGCAGAACATAAGTAAATCCTTCAGAAACTAAAATAAAACAAAAGAAAGTATTTCTTTTGTACTGACAAATGCATCCTACATTAAAATCACAGTACGTTCCCATCAACTTGTTATGATTGATAAGGAAGACACATTAGGCACATATACTTCATAAACAGATATTTATTAAAGCAAACAATTTTATTAAAATGTGTTAATCAGCAGGAAAAAAAAAAAGCTGTCATCAAGAAAAACAGATTTGTACATGTATATAATTCTTACCATACAGATTTTGCAAAGTAAGTTTGCATAGATTTCACAGTGATCCATCACCACCGTCTAAACAGCCTGTTCTCCTGAAGCTCTTTGGTATTATCAAGAACGCTCTGGTTCATTCTGAATATAGTAGATAGAGCAATAACAAATAAAACAGTAACCGTATTACAACTTACTGGAATAACTGATCTTCATGTTGAAAACAAAACCTCTTTACAAGAAAAGATAAATAAGGTTTACCCGTCTTGTTCTGAACGAGGCAATGACATTTTCAGAGCTCAACAAAGTTTTCCATGATGCCTTTGTCTTGCTTTCACCTGTCAAGTTTTAGATAGAAAAATTCTGAAAGATATCGGCACCCTCAAGCCAGTTCCGAAAACAGGACAGCCCTTTGTCTCTGATCTGTTTCCTTCCCTTGTCAGTAATGACTTCTCCAGTTTGTTTCACAATCACCAGTTTAGGAATTGCTGTTATGTTGTATTTCTTCTTCAGATCACTGAGGGGAAAAAATTAAAAATAAACACACCATTAGGGAGCATTCAAAGAAAAACCCAGTCTCTCATGAAGGATAGTGTGGTCAGGATGCATGAGAGAGCAGAAGTGATGATTGTCTGGGCTTCCTTGGAGCTTGAGGTATAATACTGGGTAGTATAGGGAGATAACGAGGCTGAAGCTGGCATTTTACATGGTGAAACTTAAGTCGAGGAGTTCTGTGAGTTGCAGCACCCTTCCTGCAACTGCTCTTCACTCCTGCCTGGAGTTTCCACACGAGTACAGTCTGACTGACTCCCACAGACTTACAAAGAGGTTCGTGTAAGGAAAAGTGTGACACACCTTCCCATCTTGTTTTTACTAGTCAGAAGCAGATGACTTTTGGTCCCTTTTTTACTGGATGACAGGAGGATCTCACTTAAATCAGCATCAGACATATATTCCTGTATAAAGATGTTTGCATGTGCCAATCCCACAGAGCTACTTCCTACAATCTCCATTAAAGTATGATGCATATTTTTTTAGTGTAAACTGAAGGGATTGCTGAGACGCCTTAAACTCCCTTAGGGAAACAGACCTTCTACATATAGAAATGCAAGCAACTGAAAGATTTGGAAAAAGAGATATCCATGTAACTTGTCGAAGAATAGAATTTCCACTCCTCCTCTGCCCATCATACAGACAGCAGTGGCCATTTCTGTATCTTAGGAGATGGAAAACTACAGACAGATTTCAAATAACTTGGTTGTAAATTAGTGTTTTATAATGAAACATACTTATAATGGAGTTTAAAAAAAAAAAAAAAAGTCATACAGTGATGTTCCATGAGCAGAACCAGGATCTATTAAAACAAATTATGAATAGGTAGTTCAGGAAATATTAGTACGAAAATACTTCTGAAGAATGGAAATTTAACATGATCAAAATCAAGACAGATGACAAGTTTATAATGAAAATTAACACTTGAGATGGAAAAACCTAGAGAACACAAAACATCCAAAGAGGAATGTAAGTACTTGCTGACGCTGGCACATGACAAGTATTAAGATACGATGATTAATTACACAACAAAGAGATGAAAATGCACAAGTAGCAGGCCATTGTCCACATGATATAGTAAAATTGAATTCACTCTTCATATAGATGAGTTGAAAGGGATGATTAAGATGCAAACAAAAGGAATATGCAGGACAGGAGAGAGAGTCAAATACCACGTAGTAAGCCACTTCAGTTAACAGGCAACAGAAACAGCATGAAGAAAATTTCCAAGGAAAACAGTTTAACAGCTCTGACCCAGTTTGCTAAAAAGACGAGATAAAGAAGAGGATAAGAAGGCAGCACATGGCTGGGTCTTTATAACATACAGTATCTTCCTCAAAGGAAATTCACCTCACATGGAAGGGTGATATTTCAGTGTAAATATGAAATAAAATTTGTGACACAAGCCAGAAAAAAAGCAAATTTTGAGACTGACTTACTCACTAGTTTGACAACATTTGGATATTATTAATCCACAGCAAAGGTAATTTAAAAGACAATCAATGAGCTCTAAGCTCATTAAACATCTCAGTGGGCATTAGATAAACTCAGAGTGAACTGCTGGGAATGCTGCTCAGTAGGAGGAGCCCAAGTGTTTCCAGAAACCAGAAGCAATTCCCTGCCACAGCTTCAACTCCGAAAAAAAAGCAGATAAAGAAGGTCCGAAGTTTTCTGCTCTATCAGGATAAAAAAATCCCAAATGCTTTCCAAGTACATGGCAACCCACTTTCATTAGCATGAAATGTTTGAAGAAGAAAGGAAAACATTTATTAAATCCAAATAAGCAGGCAGAGAAATTAGTTCGGACTGATGCTCATGAAGTCAGAAGCTATCAGTTTCCCCACTCTTTTCAAACTAAGCTAAAAGGAGGGGAAAGGTGGGGAAACTATCACTTATTTCCTACCATTTCACACTATTCACAGGTCATCATCAACGTATCTATTCAAGGTACTAGATGCTCACATTAGAGAGTCATGAATGAAACCACAGAGGTGCTAACGGATTTGTAATGTCCATTTTGGAAGACAGAAGTGTAAGTATCTTCTAGCTCATCATCCTCACAAGTGATACTTGACAATTTTAGAAATAGGAATGCAAGCCATGGTGATAGAAGTGGTGGTATCTACCAGGAAAGTGAGGAATGTAAGTCCTACACTGAAGATGCAAATTGTGCAGTCCAAATGAAAAAAATGTAGTCAGATTGAAGGAAGAGGACATGCATTTCAAAATGGGTATATATAACAGGTTAAGTAATGTGCAACAGATCAGCTAAAAGGAAGGGCCTCCCCAGAACAAGTGAGGGAGGAAAATTACCTCTCTCCATTGCCTAATATCAAAGTGAGCAGAATTAACCACCTTTAGAAGAATGAGAGAATGGAGACATAACAAACAATGAGAACATCCAAATTCCAAAACCTGAAAGAGATCTCTTGCAAAACAACACTTACGCACAAAACGGACCATAGCACCACCAGTACAAGCAAAACTGTCTGCTATGTAAGGTTCAAATAACACAGAATTTTGACTGAGTAGAAAAAAAATTATAGAAATTGCTAAAAACATAAAGCATTAATATACAGACATTCTCTACGATTTTCTGAGAAAAAGAAACAGTCTAAAAAATACAAAAAAACAAGACTTAGGTGAAAAACTTAGGTGCCCAGACAAAGCATTTCTGGAACATCTATTTCCTTCTCAATTTCTCCTTAAGAGAAGAAAAAAATACCAACAGGAGAAGAACGCTGCTCTGCCATTATGTAGGCAAAGCAGTTAATAGAGGAAACAGCACAGAGGCAGCAGCAGTATAATCCAGCAACAGGTTTGCCTTCTCAGTGAATTCTGAAATAAAAGTAACTAACCAAGAATTCCTGTTGACCTTTTTGACGTTTGCCAAAATGCGAGGACAACATTTCAAAGCGAGTTCGTGTAGAAAACACGTAAATGACTATCAATTCATACCAGTTGTAAGACAAACAAGGTGGGTGGAAGATGCACTTTACTGATTCAATGGACAATAAAGCAGCTGATATGCCTAGCAGAACTGCAGAAATCGGAGACAGAATAGGGAACTGAAGGCAATTTGCTAAGGAGACTGAAAACCAACACTTAGCTTTCCTAAGGGAATGCATATACTACAGCTTATCCATGCAGACAAGCATCTTGTTTACACAGCTTCTGGGTTGAAGGCTGCTTCCATCCAACCAAACCGAAACACATACAGATTATGCTTACACCTGCATGCAACTTGTAAAATTAATGGACCTGAAGACAACTGAGGATCAGTTCTGTTACAGACAATGCTTCTTAATCACTGTGTACCAATGTAGAGATGCTTATGGGAACTACGTTAAAACCTGGTAAGACTATCCTCTCCTATAGGGATCTCAAATCCTGTGACTCACTTGCACAAACTACAGATGTGTCATGGGATTAACTTCAATGACAATTTATGAAATCATTAACCATAAACATCATGTGCTACAAAAACAAATTCAGTTCTCTTACAGAAAAATACAGTAACTAATGACATTATTAAGAATCTGTTGTCCAGCTATTCCCAGGTAAGCATAAACATACATGCTGCGTCTTACTGACTAGAATAATCTAAGACCCAGACAAAGCAGATGAGGAAACTATAATAAAGGATAGCTACAGAAAACTGAATAAGTAACCTTTGTACAGACACAGGGAATCTTTTAGCCAAAGATTGAGATATTAGACCTTGGCCATGCAGGTTAGAACGTGACAGCGCAACCTTCATTTGCATACAAAATATCAAAAAGACTAAATTGAGGCAAACTGGAAGTCGGTGCAACTGTTAGGTCTTTCGCTTCTTATGAGGTATCTGGATGAAAGGTTCTGAGAGCATAAATTTTCTATTTCTAGGCAGTACTAGTGCTGTCTGGGATGAAGTTAGTTTTCTCCATAGCAGCTTGCATGGCGATGTGTATTAAGACTCATCACCAAAGCCAGTTTTGATAACACACTAATGGGTTAGATATTGCAAATAGCGCTTACACAGCACAAGGTCCTTCCTGCTCCTCACACTGCTCCATCAGCAAGCAGGCTGGGTGTGCACAAAAATCTGGGAGGAAACACAGCCAGGACAACTGACACCAGCTGACTAAAGGGTTATCTCATACCATACGATGTCATGCTCAGCCATAAAAACTGAAGAAAGGAAGTGACTGACAGGAGCTAAGGCATTTGTCTTCCCGAGCCCCCATTCGCATGATGAAGCACTTGCTATCCTCAGTATTGCTACCATCTGTTTGCTAGCGGGGAGTACTGCATTAATTCTGTATCTTGCTTTGCTTAATATATTGTCCATCTCAACCCACAAGCTTTCTCACTTTTCACAGTTCAGATTCTCCCCCATCCCACTGAAGCATGGAGTGATCCAGCAGCTGGGTTGGGCTACCAGGGCTAACTCACAAGACAAGTGAGTATTTTTGCACAAGGGTTTAAGATCTATGCACAAGAGGTGTTTTTGAGATGCAGACAACATGGGGGAAAGTCAGTATTGTATCAGGAATATAAATGGTGTATTTTACACTTGTGTGATGTGGAAAATTTAGAGGAAATTTAATAAAATAACGAGGAAAATGTTTTTCACTGTGAGGGTGACAGAACACCGGAGTATGCTGCGCAGTGTTGGTATGGAGTCTCCCTCTCTGGAGATATGAAAGACCTGCCTGGACATGTTCCTGTGTGATCTGGTATAGGTGATCCTGCTCTGCCAGGGAGGTTGGAGTGGATGATCTTTCAAGGTCCTTTCCAGCTCTAACATTCTGTGTGATTCTGTGGTGTTGTATCTGACACTATTTTAACAGCTTTCACTTGAAAGTTACAGACAACTTGCTAATCTGCTTCTAGCAGTGTACCCAGTAATACAGAGCTATCTATATTCTAGCTGTGAACTTCCTGTGTTGTTCAGTTACAAACAACCATATTGTATGGATGAGATTCAATTTTAAAGTGTTGAGATTTTGGGACAACAGTCTAAAAAAGATTTAAGAATAGGCGATAGCTCTTAACTGCTCAGACTGTCACTCTTCTCCTGCCTTCCACTCATCACCTATTCTCGTAGATGCAAATCTACACTTACACCTAAAGCTTCCCAATATAAAATATAAGCATATCCTTTTTATTTTCCTTTTTCAGGAATTCTTTAGGATTCTTATTTTCACTGAGATGTATAGGACATGAGGTAAATACCTCTCCAGCTGGCAGTCTGCAAAAACTACTAGCACACACTGGGCACCTACAGAGACTGATGCCTTTTATAAGGGTTAGCATAAACGCAGCAGTATGCCTTTGTGCATCATAATTAAAACATAAGTCTCCATTTACTAGCTTTTGTTGTTGACATATTCTGTACTGCTCCTGCCCCTCCTTGCTACTACTCCCTTTCTAAAGCTTGCTTGCTACTGGATTATTTTCACACACCCCTGGCAAGGATCACCTCAGGCACCAATAGCAACATAAAAACTGCAAATGGTGTCAGGGGCAGTATTTCCCATTAGTCATGCCACAGGTGATATGGAGTAGTGAGGCTGCAGTTCCACCTTAGGGAAACAGGAGTGACAGAAGAGTCTTAAGATCCTGCTCTGGATTCAGTATTTTGCTTCTCCGCAGGTATGTGCAAGGCATTACACTACGTACACTGCAAGTATGAATGGAGGGTATTTCTTAAAAAGACAAAACTCATCCCAAATAAACTCCATGCTTTTGCTTGTGAAATGTATTTTACATAGGAAATTTAAAACTCTTTTGTGCCTAGGTGAGGCTTCAGTCTGCTACAATTATGTCTCAAACACTGGAGACACCAGATAAAATATTTTAACCTCACTAAGGTACTAAAATGCCTTCTTTACATCGTCCACGAATGAACAACCAATTCTAACTACCTACAGTGGAACTTAAAGCCTATTAATTAATAAATGTTAATAGTTGTTAACATCCACATTTATTATTATACAACTTAAAAATAATATTCTTACTTACGTAACTATTATCTAGCCAGAATTATAGTGAACATATTCATCTGTCCTAAGTCTACAACGATTCATCAGTATCCCTGAAGCCGAACTACAAGTTATTCACCATAAGCACCTGGAACACATCCAAATGGCCCTTTATTGTTATATACAACTTAATAACCATTGTCTTTCCATACTCCTCTGCACTTCATTCTTCAATAAGCCACTTAAAACATCAGTATCTCTCAGCTATCTGTGACAGGACAAGCCACATCCCATCTACAGGATTCTGAAGGGGCATTATGGAACTGCCACAGAAGAGCCAATTAGACTGTCTCGCCTCCTCCATTCCACGTGACCTGGGCAAGAGCAGTAAGAAATAAATCCCTAATCCAGAGGTTGAACCAGAAAACACATTCCCAGCATCTATGCCAAACAGCTTGTTGGAGGAAGTGATTTCAAGTCCTATATTTACGTCAGGAAACTTGCCTCAATGCTACTAGGATTGGTAGTTACCAAACACAATTACTGCCTGCGGAGCCTTTGGAGAACTACAGAAAACAGCGTTGTTATTTCTAACTGTTTTCAAGTCAAAGGAAAAAAGACTATATGGCTACTGACATCCAAGAACAAGCCAAGGAAGTATGAAGTAGCTACTGGCATCAGGTTGTTAGCTCTTGAGGTTGTCAAAGTGCAGAGAGTGCAAGATTAGAAAACCTGCTGCAGGCTGAGCAAGTAGCTAAGGTGCAACACAGTGCTGGCAGCACATAGGGATGGAACTAGCATAAAACGACGACAAGGAGTTACTAGAAGCACTGAATATAGTTCTTTATTAGAAAAACAAATTTCATGAGTTTAATTACCCAGTGTATATTTAAAAGTCAAACCAACTCCTTGACTTTGACAAAACCTGTAATGGTATCTTCCACAATCTATTTACACATTATTGAAAGAGGAAAAATCAACCCCTTAGCAATACTTACACATTTTAAATCTCCATTCATAGGCATTTCAATGGCTGTAAACATCTTACCTATGCCTCCGCAATCGCAATCTATACTTCTTGACATGAGGTAAATCATATTTCTGGCAGTCATCCAAATTAATCAGCACCCTTGCCTTAGGTCATCAGAACAGTTCTTGGTATTGTACTTCATCCTGTTGCTTACAAACGGTCACGTCCTGTCCTTTCATTGTTTTGTTGAGCAAGCTGACTTTAGAACCCTACCAGCACATCTGTTACCATGTGCATTTCTCATAGCTAAACCGCATTATACTTCCTTGTCATCTAGCTCACCTGCATCTATCTGAAATTCCTCATTTTGCTCTGCTCTCCTCTGAACTGTTTTACTGTTCCATAGTTTTCCCTTTTTTCCAGAGCACTAACACGTTAGACAACCCACAAAACCTTAATAACGACTACTGCTGTGCTGAAAAGCAATTATTTAATCCTTGTTTGTCATTTGTTTCTTACTCACTACTGATGTCACCCTGTTATAACCCTTCTTCAAAAATACTTTAAATCCTAAATTAAAGCAAAAGTAGTTTTCCTCATTGCGTTCTTTACGGATGTAGCCGGCTAAAAAGAGAAGTTACTTCTCTGAAGAAGCTATTAATAGTTTGCGGACGCCTTCCCGGGAGCAGGCAGCAGCAGCAGCTGCTCGGAGGACAAGGGCCAGGCTGACGGGACGCCGAGTCGCGCGCTGCATCTAACGGAAGGCGCTGCAGACTGGATCTGCGTTCACCGGGAAGGGAAGGAGCGGGTTGCGAGGCAGGCGGAGGTCCCGGGGCGCTTTTGTACCGGAGCCTTCGCCGTTGCATTGCACGGCTGTTAAAGCATTCGCACCCCCTACCCTCTCTCGTACTTCGCGGGAGGGAGGCCAGAGCGCCGCGGCGGCCGTAGCCTGCCGGGCGAGCACAGCTCCGGCGCCCCCGGCGAGAAGGCCTGGGCGGGGGCTGGACGTGGCCGCCGCTGGTACTCACTGCTTGTAGGGGTCGTGGAAAGGCAGAGCCAGCCAGTTCCCGTGCATGGCACGCATGTAGCCTGCCATCTCCTCGGCGCTGTGGTCGGAAGAGATGAAGACGACCTCGAAGGGGGCGGGGGGCTGGGTCTCCTCCAGCAACTCCGTGTAGAAGTCGCAGAGCACGGGGGTGAAGTCGCGGCACGGCGAGCACCAGCCAGCGGAGAAGTACAAACCTACGACCTTGTTCTGCAGAGCCTCCTCGGGGTCCACGCTGCGGCCGTCCTTACTGACCAGAAGCCGCCCGCTGAACACATCCACCATGCTGAGAACGGACGGCCCCCACGGGACGCAGCAGAGCCACGGGCGGCACGAAGGACCGAGAGCCCAGGCGGGCTGTGAGCCCAAGAGGTACCGCACGCTGGGACCTTTCTCCCGCCCGAGCCGCGTCACACAGCCCGCCCACGGTGCAGTCTTCCGCAGGCAGCCCTAAACCTGCGACCACACACCTCTGTCGCCGCCTTTGCCTTTATAGTCGCCCGCGATCACTCACGTCCGCCCGCCGCTGAGTGACAGTGGCTCTCCCCATTGGCCGCGCGAGGAAGGCCCGATCCCGCCCCGCCTCTGCAATTGGAGGCGGAGGATGAGGGACTCGGCTGCTAGGGACGGGTATGCTGTGGAGCTTGGTCTGCACGCGGTTCCTCCACCTTCGGCACCGAGAAGGCTCTGAAAGCCTGTCCCGGCCATTAACTAATATACCCTTCATTGTCTCTACTGTGCACTATTTATGTAGCTGGCTGACACTGTTCTGGGTAGGAAAGAATTTGATCAAATAAGCATTTGCAACAAGCAATCTCTTATAACTTGCCATATAGGCATGAGGCTGGACTTTTAAATTAAAAGGTATTAAATGCACCGTTCCATAGAGCTTATAATTCTTAACTGGACTGTAGGAAATACTTACTTGTACAATACAAATGACACTGACATGACACGAATTGTATTTGGTTTGGCTGAGCTGGAGCTAATTCTTCTCAAAGCAGCTTTCTAGTGCTGTGTTTTGCAATACTGTAGCTGAGTGTTGGTAACACACCTATGTTTTGGCTACTGCTGAATGAGCATCTTGGGCTGTGCTTTTCCAACAAGAACTTTCCCCTCAAGAGTATGCTGAGGGGTGGGCAAGATCTAAGGGGCTACAACTGAGCTGTCTGACCCAAACTGGCCAAAGGGGTATTCCATGATATATGATGTCAGCTCAAATCTAAGAACTAAGTGAAAGAAGTAGGGAGATATTAGTCAATGGTATCTGTCCTTCAGAGCAACTGTTAAGCACAGAACCCTGCTTCCCGAGACAGACCACTGTTGATGGGAAGTAGAGAATACCGTCTCTCTTCACTTTTGTTTTCCACATGCAGCTTTTTGCTTGTGCTTATTATTGTCATCATTAAATTGCTTCTATATTATTACTGGCTTTTATTATATATTTCCGCTGTCCATCTAAGGGGAGTGATAGAGCAGCTTTGGCGGGCATTTGGCCCCCAGCCAAGGCCAAACTACCACACACATATGTCCAGTGAAGCCATAATGCAACAACTGACTCAGCTTATTCAAAGGAGAGTGCTACTTGAACGAGGCTTTGTTGGAGGGACATTTTACAAGGGATCGTAGTGTGTGATGGTTTGGGA